>JABUQX010104272.1:0-19063 GCA_015478945.1 Trachelipus rathkii | reverse complement strand
TTAATCCTGCTTAAGATGTGTTATGTTTGTCTGTTGGCATTATTTTCTTAGTTTAATGATGCTATGTTAGCTTTATTTAATGTGAAAACTTTATTATGTTAGCATACTTTCGCTGTCCTGTATGATAATTAACAATGTTGTGATAAATTTTTGCCTAATGTTACTGTCTGTTAGTGTAAGATTAACGTCAATATGTTTGAGGTACGAAACCAAACAATAATCATAGGTGTAGCTTAAATGTTTCGAAAACGAACCAAAAAAGAATCATAGGTGTATTGCGTAATGTTTCGAAAAAAGTGGGAGGAGTTTGAACAATTTCTCGACTTGTATTTTTGATAACTCTAGTGAACAGGAACCACATCAGCTTCGTACATGTTCGCCTTTCTGTATGCATTGTTAGTTACTTAACTGTTGGTAGTATGAAACTTTTTTAATGTTAGTCATTTATTCGAAAATATAAGGTATGTTAGGTTTTTATCATTGTACATTATTATTTCTTAGTTGAGGATATGATATGTTAGCTTTATTGATGTGAAAAACTGTTGTACGTCAGTCAGCATAATTTGTTGGCGAGTTGATGTTGCTTATAAATTTTCTGTTAAATGTTACGTATGTTCATGTAAATAAAACAGATACGTTGGAGATCTGTCTCAAAAGAGGAGGGTACAATATGTTACGGGCTGTAAGCAACGTCCAGTTAGCTTTCCTGTGCCAAGCATGGTATTTGTTATTGTTTTGGAATGTTATACATATATTCTTGGCCTCAGTGTTATTTATGTTAGCTTTATTGATGTGAAAAACTTGTTATTTACTGTTTTAGTTATGTAAAAATATAAAATAATTTTACGTTATTAAACATAAAAAGAATAAAATTTTTCGAGTAAAAAAACAAAAAGTTTAATGGCATAAAGATAAAAAGAAAAAGATTTATTTCGAAAGAAATTAGAAGTAAAATTTTCAAAGAAATAAAATTTACAAATAGCTAAAGCTTATTACCTCCAAAAAATTAAAGAAAGAAAGTTAAAATAAATAAAAGTTTTAAAACAAAAAAAAAAAGATGGGCACAAGGACAACGTTCAAATGGTGCTATTACTTTCTTTGTTAAGTAATTGAACTTTGTTAATGTTAGTTGGTTATTCGTGTTTAAGGTATGTTAGGGTTGATGTTATACATTATATTCTTACACAGGTTATGTTATGTTGGCTTTATTGATGTTGAAAACTTTGTTATGTTCAGCATATATTCGAGCGTTAGTATAAAAAAGAACATATTTTTTATGCTATGTTTATCAAATGATACATCGAAAATATGAACTGCGAGTCAACAGATCAATAGAATCAATACCCCCTATAGATCAGGGTTGACGGTAAGGGGGAGCTAGGGGTGGTTGATTTTACTGATTCAGTGATTAACCGTTTTTTAGGGTATGTAAAAAACACAATTTTTTTACGTTTGATGAAATAAAAAGAATAAAAATCTTCGGGAAAACCGGGATTCTTTTAAAGAAATAATTAAAAATTAAAAGTTCCACAAACATATCACTGAACTACAATGTTTTCAAAGAAATAACATTTCACAGATAGCTAAAAGTCACTTCTTGAAACAAATTAAGTTTTAAAGATAAAAAAAGTAGAAATAGATAAAAGTTTATAAAAAACCAAAAAGAAAAAAAGATGGTGAGAAAACGTTCTATATGTTTGCTAGTTACTTCACTGTTGTTAAGATTGAACTTGTTAATTTTAGCTGTTGATCATATTCACTAGCAAAATATTCACAGACCTGTGGATTATAATTCTTAGTTATGTTGTGATATGTTAGCTTATTGATGTGAAAAACTTTGTTTACGTGGCATATATTCGTTTGGATCGGTCTATAATTAGTACGGGATGCATAAATAATTAGGCTGTCTTCAATTACGAGTTGAGTTATGAATGTGAGAGAGAGTATGTTGAAAACCAAAATTAGTTGGGTTCATTGTATACATCGTAGCTGGATTACTGTCTTAGAAACAACTTTGCTAAATTTAGTGTATTTATTCAGGCACTAGGTATGTTCGATTTGATGTTATACATATATTGTTACATCAGGTTATGGATATTTGTTAGCTTTATGTGGTGGGAAAAAATCTTTGCTGCGTTAGGCGTATTTTCGTTCGGTCGCGAGTATGATAAGTTACACAAGATTGTTATTTTTGTTTTATGACTAAATTTTTTTAAATGTTACTATGTTCGTGCAAAAAAAATAATAAATTGATATGTTAGAGATTATGTTTGAAAAGTGGTGAATAAGTTACGTATTGTATGCAAATGGTAGTTATGCAACAGTGTTAAGTATTGAACTTTTTAATGTTGACTGCTTATCGTGTATAAGATGTGTAGGATTGTGAGTGTACATATATTCATAGTTCATAGATCCTATGGGTTGCTTCATTAAATATGAAAACTTTGCTACGTTAGCAATATTCATTGATCGTAAGATACTTACAAAGTTTGTGATAATTTTTGTTGTAAATTTAACTAGTTAGGCTAGACTACAATCAGTGATATGTAGAAAAAGTGTAAGTAAGGTTACGTTCTGCGCAGTCAATGTTAGTTACTTACTGGTGTTTAAGTATGACAAGCTTCTAATGTTAACTGTTATTCATGTTTAAGCATTGTGTTAGGTTTAGGAATGTTGTAACGGTTATAGTTCGTAGTTCCAGCTGATTGCTATGTTTGCTTATTGATGTGTGAAAACTTTGTTACGTAGGCAATATATTCGCTGATAGTATGGATTTTTAGGGACAAAGGTTATGCTAAAATTTTGTTAAATATTACTATGGTAAGTAGAAAACTTTGTGATATGTAGAACAAAGTGTAAGTAGGTTCCGTTCTGCACTCAATGTTAATGTACTTTATTGTTGTTTAAGTATGGATCTTTGTTACGGTTAGCAGTTTATTCTTGCTATCAAGTATGAATGAATTAGACAATGGTTATGATAAAATTTTTTGCTAAATATTACTATGCTGAATGTATAAAAAGATCCAGTTGGGTTAGGCCGATGGGAGGGTCGCCGATGGTTTGATTACTGATGTATACAGGTCTTCTAGCGTGATGAAAAACCCAATTTCTTAATTTATAAATATGAAAAGCGATAAAAAAGCTAGTAAAAAGCAAATGTTTAAAACAATTAAATTGAAAAGATTTGTACATGAGTGGCTGTTTGTAATAAAATAATATGACATGAATCATACCTAGATCAAATGGGGAGGGGCGTGAGGGGAGGAGTAGGGAGGAGGGGAGTGTCTCAAGATGGCTCCAGAGGAGCATCACAGATGGCTCGGGAGTTGGTGTTTGAATTATTAGTAAAATAAACGTAAATTTTTTAAGTTATAAACTTAATAAGATATAAAAAAAAACTTGTTTTTAATTTTGTTTTATTTGTTACATTTGGTGTTAAATTTGTCTGAGGTTTTCACTTGTATTAAATTTTTTTGAAAACTATTTTTTATAAAATTTTTTTAAAATTTTTTTTAATTTTAAAAAACAATTTTTTTTTTTTTTAATTTTTAATTTTTTTTTTAATTTTTTTCTTTTTTTTTTGTTTTCTGTTTATCGAGGGATACATTCATAAAAAAAGATGTATAGCTCATCATGTTTCGTTGTATTCTACGGCCAATATTTCAGTTTTGTGGTGGGGCTGGCGACCCCCCTTTTGGATGTGCACAGGCTATTTAACCCATATACGATATGGGTCCTTATATGAAAGGGTATATACTGAGTATCATTCGTTCTAGGGTTCAATATTCAGATTTGGGGCCATGTTGAATAAGTACCAGATAAATTTGGCCAAATCGGTCAGCTTTTTACCCCGCTATAACATCTAGTATAACAACCGTTATTGAAACAAAGGCTGTATATCAAGTTTCGTTGTTCTATGTCAATAATTTCAGATTTTGGGGTATAATTATTCTGTGTAGTATTCCCCATCTGAGAAAAACGGGCACACCAGTCATTCACACCCGTGGGCAATCTAAGATACATCCTCAGAAGGTTGCATACCGAGTTTCATCGTTCTAGGTCAATATTCAATTTGGTGGGCTGGTCCCCGAATTTGGTAAAAGTCCGTCATTTTACCCCGTTATACCATGCTAAGATACAACCTAAAATGTTCTTGTATTTCGAGTTTCGTTTCCTATGTCCAATACTTTCAGATTTTGGTGGGTGAGTACCCCGTCTGGCACCCGACAGCATTTTACACCCGAGGGTCATCTAAGATACATTGCCTCAGAAGGTTGTATACCTGAATTTCATCGATTCTATGTCAATATTCAGATTATGGTGGCGGCTGCTCCCCGAATATTGGTCAAGACGGTTCATTTTTACCGGACTACAACTCTATAGATACAACTAAAAAGCGTGCATATCAAGTTTCGTTCTTGGTTCTATGTCATTAATTTAAGTTTGGGCCGTGCAGATCACCTTTCTGCGGGATTCCCTCCACGACACATGTGGGTCCCCCTTCATGTGGGGACCAGGGCGGATGTACACCTCGCATACAACAAGGATATGCCACCATCTAATGTAAATCTCAAATTTTAAACCCAATACGATAACTTCTTCTACTTACCACTACTACTACTAACTACTACTATACTACTACTAACTCACTTTTTTCTTCACTACTACTTACTACTACTCACTAAAACATCAATATAAACTTATCAAACTATTGCACTATAAAATCCATCTATCCTACTACTTGATAACTTATCGAACATTAATAAAATTATTTACATTTTCATCCCATAATAATCATATATTATATATAATCAATAATACATAATAAAATAATAATAATAATAATAATCAATAATTAATATATATAGCAATAAAATAATAATGAAATTATATAAATATACATTATAAATTAATAATAATAATATATATTATTAATAAACTAAATATTAAGAATTACCAAATAATTTTAACTAGAGTCTAGTAAGAAAACTTACAGTGGCCTAGAGTCGAGAATATTACGACGCGGATTTTGCGGTGTCTAGACATGCGGTCGATGCGGTGCGGTGCGGACTCGGAATCGGAGCGAGTCGAGGAGTCTGGATCAAAGTCGGAAGATCGAGAGTATGGTTTATAGTTATCGGATTCAGAAATAATGCATATCAATGTGAGAGACATGAGTTTTCAAATTCTCTGATTCGTTATTCCCTTCGGGAAAACACGCGAATCCATTCGATACTATTGTAATAGATAATATAATAATAAAGAATCAATACAAACACATAACAAACATAAGACAATAGAGACAGTTAAATGCAACCCCCAAACAAATAGGGGATGAAACAATTAAAAATAAATAAATAAAAAAAAAAAACCCACCTTATTAATAATTATACTAACTTATACCATTCCCCCTCCACATTATTAATCTATCTTATTATGAACACAATATTCAAAAACTATCTAAAATTTAATATCCCCAAGTAATTTACCACATTAAAATAGATATTAATTACATATATTATATTAATATCCTCCACATTAGATCTAATTTCCAAATTATTTCAATAGACAAACAAACGCACACTCTAACTCATACACTAGCATGGTACTAAGCATATTACTATTACATGAACATAGCCACAATTAAATTACTAAAGTCCATCAGATCTATCAATAATCTATATATATATTAATTTCATTTACTCATACACATTAATTATATTATTAATCATTCCTACATTTCGTTTTTGAGTTTTGTCCCTCATCAGTATATGATAGACCATGCCTGATCTATCCAATCTCCATAATATATCACCTAAGATGCTATCACATTACAGTTCCCACATGCCATACAAGGAGTCTAGCGTATAAGCTACATGTCAAGCAATGTGAACCAACTCAAATAAAATGAGAGATGAAATCCTACTGGTAGCACCAAAACTCGCATGTATTCAGTCTATTATCAACCAATAATAGATATGATACCTAAGTCAACGCTCTTCCACAAAGAAAATAATCTGCGATATTCGATTCCTAGTCAGAGAAGCGCGGTCCCGTGGCCATCGCCCAACGGTCTTAACGCCGTAAAATGAATAAACTACTATCCTTCACCGTTAGCAAAAAAAATAATAAAATTATATTAATGTTCTTCTAATTATTATTGTGTTTTATTCCAGATTATTTTCATTGCACATCGTATAATTTCGTTTAGTTTCCTCTTAGCATCGACCGGTTTATTGAGTACGACGGCATACACGCTCACTCTCTCTACACACCCTACAAAATGAGAAGATACCAATAAATACTTTCCTGCCGTCGTAACACAAAAACGATCGCATAAAGAAAAAAAACTAAAAACATATTAGGAATCTGCTTTTAAAAATCTGATATTAAAAAACAATAAAAAAAATCAGAAGAAACAAAAAAATTTTTTTTTTTTTAACAAAATGATGGTGCTAGATATATAATTTCTCCCTCGTAACACAAAAACGATCGTTGCTATAAAAAAAACACTTAAAAAATATATTTGGAATCTCCAATAAAAAACTATGAAAAAAAAAACACAATAAAATAATCACAAACTATAACAAAAAAAATTTATATTTTATCTATATTATTATATTATTGATTTAAATCAATTGTATTATATGTTAATGTCAATTTGTATTAAATTTCAAATTAACGTATATTGGCATTATATTATTATTATTATTATAACATGAAAAATTTTAAGCTTAGTGCGACTATATTATATATTTAATATATTATTGATACTCCATACAGATTACCTTCTATTTAATGTCTAAAATAATATATTCATATTAATATATTATAACCTAAACACTTCATGCTGATCGCCTAATTAGATTTTTTTTTTTTCTCGCTGATACTATGATATCTGTATTACCTCAATTTAACATTAATGATCTTTAGTCCACGGTAGAAAAACTCACACTCAATTTCCACTAGGCTCCTACGTAATCATACTAGAACACAGTACTCACTCATTATATCCACGATTTATGTCACTCACTCATAGAAGATCATGCTACTATATTACTCTGAGTAGTAAAAGCTTTAAATAATGTTATGGATTTGTAGATAAATTATTTAAATCAATGGTATAATAAACGTTAAATTAGTACTCAATATATTATGATACAGCTATATAGTATAACTATAGTATAGTAGTAAGTATCTAATACAATATTATTTGATAGCTCATCACGCAAACTACTATATAGATATAAACTTAAAAAAATACCTAGTTCACAAAACTACTAATCATAATATAGGTGATACTAATTGATATTACCGTAGTACCTAATATAAAGAGCGCTATACTTATATATATATAAATATAATGTATCTAACGCAACTACACCTACCCCGCAATATTAATAGCACCTCACTACGCCCATATTATACACACCAAAAAAATACGTGGGAAAATATAGTATCATACTATACTATATATTTATAGATTTATTAAGCCACACACAATAGAATGAGACTATTTTTTAAACCAACCAACCATAATATATATATATATATATTTATAGTATACCTAGTAAGTAAATTTTATAATACCTCAGCACCCTATATATATTAATATACTATATATAATATATATATATATTATAATATATAGAATACACTAATATATAAGCTAACCTTAATCTTTTCCACTGGTATTAAATAGGTTTGATCTCTATAAAGGTAGCTATATATAATATAGAGTTGAACCGAATATAGCATGTTTTATCAAATGAAAAAAAAATAAAATAAAAATTAAATAATTCGCATTCACATTTTATTTTTTAAATTTACATTGTAAGTTTTTTAATTTTTAAGTTTTTAAATTTTAAAATTATTAAAATTCTAATTTTTTTTATTTAAATATTAATATTAAAATTGTAAAATAGTCAAAAAATCAATCTAAAAAATAATGCAGATATTCATTGTAAAAATAACAATCTCGAATCCTCTCGCTATAATGTTAAAAAATTTTCGACTTTTGTGATTAGTTTCACTAGAATGAGACCTGATTAATATACCGTATCGAAGTTATGTGGCCGAATAATTTGATTCACGAATTGTAGTCAACATTATGAAAACTTTGTGAGTGTGATTATATACACAGTGTGAGAAATAATATAACTCGAGATCAACTTGCTGAAACAGATTTCTCAATGTAGAATCTTCATTCATGTCTGATTTGGCGATCGTACTTCGATATTGTTGCAGCGATCGCCTCAGCAAATGCGCATTACTTATCGTACACAGATCGCCTAATTATTCTTTCGGAAAGGAAGAAAGCTGCATCTGGAGTTTAGCACAAGCGCCAATCCTATCAGTGCCAACCATTACGGGAAAGAGAGGGTGGCAGGAAACGAGTAAAAAATAGGGAAAAGGATCTCTCAGTGCCAGCTTTAAAAAGATAACAGATTACTCTTCAATAGATATTGCTAGTTATTAACAATACAAAGGTTATGAACCCTTAAAAAAGAAATAAAAAAAAATTACAAAAAAAAACAAAAAACCTTCTGTCACACCACAGTGAAGGACTTGCGTTCTTGCAGTCGAGCCTCGTTATGAAAACACTTCGATGCGAATATAGCACTTGATGGAGATTTTCAACCTAAATACTCGTATCTCAGTCAGCTGACATATCTAATCCAAATGGTCCTGGCAGCACTTTCAAGCTGCATATAGCGGTGAACACCCTAAATGCTCATAAAAAAAAAATATATGAAAAACAAAACAGAGAACACACAAGAGGAATATATACACACCATACGAGTAAACGCTATCTATATGTAACGCAATCATCTGTTGGTTGTGTCACACTTTGAAGAGTACTCGTGCCACTAATATAGAGAAGTAGTGAGTCCCATTCTCGATCCTACTACGTCATATAATACTTACCAGAGCATATATTGTGTGTCGCAATATATCACATGAAAATAAAATTTAAGATATAGTCTCGCACCTTGAGAACCACCAGAATGCAACACTGGCCTCATCGAAGGAAAGAGCAAATAAAATTCTTTATTAATTTCATATAACTATATCTATATACATTTGTATAATTTCACAATCAACACACGCTATAATACTCATTTCACAGAATATCAGCAGTATAATTGTCTCTATACTGAGTATACGTCACAGCGTTTAGTAACATTCTTTTATAAATCTTCTTTTATAATGTCTTACATGCACATGACACCCGGCAGACGAACCACAAATAAAAAACGCAAATTTATTAAGAGTATGAACTCAATACTCATATTTCTTAATATTCACGCGAATAGAATATTACTTATTACTTTTATTGTTTCAATTTTTAAATTAGGTGTAAGTAGAGTATTTGTTTCTGCTGTTAGATTTCAGTCAATTTAAATTAATAATTAAAATACATTCAATATCCTATGTTTCCAGTATGCAGAACGAAAACACACTATTATGTGCATTACAGTAACATCTTTTCCCAACTTCACCACTTTGAAGGACGAAAACCGCTTTATTAATTGATAGAGTTGCTCTACAGTTGATAGTTTAATCAATAATTGAAACAGACTCTTTAAAGATTATACTTCAAATATATCAATTTTTCACTTTTCTCAGAGCATTTGATATACTACGTTTTATATTATAGATGATAACTGCACCACTAGAGAGACGTTTAGTGGCAAAAGTCTAAGGTGGAGAAACAAGATAAGTCTTTGCTAACTGTGAAATATCAGGATTCGTCTCCTGAAGCTTCCTTCACCATGTAAGAGAGTCTTCGGCATGGGAAAGCGTTTCTTTTGACTTAATGGTCAATGATTTTTAAGGCCTGCTCAGACAGCACATCTTCTTCGTTACTACTTGAATTTCGAAATGCATTCATGAAGTCGGTGAAAGATGTGCTTGCGAAAGGATTTGAAGCAAAGTTTGCTCTTCATTGTTTTTCTTGAACCTTTTTAGATTTTTTTTTTTTTTTTTTTTTTTTTTTTTTTTTTGACAGACACTGACTTTATCCTTCTCCGTAAGAAAGCAAAACTGAGAAGTAAAAAATTTAATTTGTTTTGTTTATGGTTCAAAAATATAGCTATGCAATACACGTCATTGCTCTCTCTGAAAAAAAAAAACTTTGTTAATTTCCCTAATATCGTCATTCTCCTCAATTTTAGTCAATAAATTTCATTATTTGAGTATTATAATAATATTCTCTTCAAAGAGGTTTTGAGAGAGTGATAAGATTTTGCTAAATATCATAGTGATATCTTTAATTTGTTTGAATCAGTGATTCGGAATAGAATAGAATTGTCATAGGATGTCAAGACATTTATTTTATTATTTGAGCTGCCGTACAAGCAGAGGGATTCATTACGTTTCTTGCATCCTTATCATCAATTGCAGAGTGCTGTACCAGTGCTTGGTAACGTCATGTATTACTGAAAGATGTAAAACGTTAATTCGAACCTGTATTTTCTTTATTTATTACTAATCGACTGTCGAATGATTAAGGTGTGCAGCAACTGAGTTACATTTTGAGAGCACTTCTCTGACTGCTGTTTGTGATGTCACAATATTTCTATGTGATGGCTGACGATTGTCTTATTCATTCAAAAAAGAAGCAAGCTTTCTTAATATTAACCCAGAATCCTCTTATGATACACTGAAACATCATCTTACAAATGTTCCATATTCTTCTAATATTCGCATTAAATGCTCACTGAGATTATTCACCCGATGGTACAATGCACATACAAAATTTTATCTTTTGAAATCAATGTCTACGGCCAACTATCAGAAGAAAGCAACAAAAACAGGGTATTGCAGTATCTAGCCCATCGTTGGATGGATCAAAGTTCATTTGGATAGTAGTATGATGCGTTAATAATTCTTGAACTTTAGCTTTAACCAGATTATACAATGATCTCACACACACATGTTACGTAAAAGGGATCGTCTTTCATCGCAAAAGCCAAGAACATAAACATGAGTAAACAGAAGATCGTTCTTTAATTACAATACAGAAATTCACAAGTACAACGTAGAAAATAAAGGTTTCTATTATTTACCTAAATAAAATGAATAGAATTAGTCGCCAGGTCAGCCAAACTTTATCCAAAGTACTAATCTAAAAATATAGAATCTTCTTGGATATATCAAAATCAAAGGATTGCTGTAGAATTTGATACTCACTACAATTATTAAGTATATCAGCAAGATTGAGTAAATTGTAGAATGTGCAAATAAACCTCAAAATAGTCTCAAAATAAATAGAAATCCATAATTGATGGATTTATCCAAAGTAGTCGATGAGAAAATTGTATTGGCATATAAAGTTCTGTCCTGATCCTTTCAGAAATTTGTTGATTGCTTATCGATTCAAAAAAATTTCCAAGCTTGGTTCCAGAATATTCTGCAAATAATTTTGCAAGAAGTTGATTCAGATAACTTACGAAAGCAATATATATTTAGCATTTAAATAAATACAAAAGGAAAAGATCCCTATTAAAAGCTGAGAAAAATGTGGCAAAACTTAACTACATTGACAGGAAAGAGGATAGAATATGTGGAAAAGAAAAGCAACTGCTCTTTTAATATTGACACAGAGGGCTGCTGAGGATCAAAATAAATTTCCAAATAAGAAAAAACTGATCTCTGGTCTTAAACCTTGTAAGAAAACCAGCCATTTAAGATGAAAATGGCGTCTGAAGAACAGATTTCCAGATATTAATTGCTAAGAGAATCATAGTAGCTTGTGAAAAGCTACAAGAACCTATATAGGCCAAATTTATATATGTATATAATATATATATATATATATATATATATTATAAATATCATATATATCATATTATTATATATATTATATATATATATAATATATATATAGTAATATATATATAAATAAAATAAAATATATATTATATAATCATATAATATAAAAATATACTATAATATATATTATATATAATATATATTATATATATATATATATTATATATATATATATAATATATAATATATATATATATATATATATATATATATAATATAGCATTATATATATATATAAATATATAATATATATATATCATACTATATATATATAATATAATATATAAATATATATATATAATATAGTAGATTATAATATATTACTATAATAATATATAATATAATATATAATAATATATATATAATATTAACATATATAATATAATTACTATACTATACTATAATATATTATATTATATATAATAAATATATATATATAATTATATATATAAATACGTATATTATATATAATAATATATATATATATAAAATATATATATAGTATATATATATATATTATAAAAATAATAATAAATATATATAGATATAAATATATATATATATATATATATTATATATATTAATACGTATATATATATATTAATATATACTATAGATATTATATATATATATATATATATAGTATTAAAAAATATATAGTATATATATATATTTATATATATATATACTATATATATATACTTATATATATAGTATAAAAATATATAATATATATATAATATATAAATATACTAATAGATATATATATAATATATAATAATATATATATTAATATATATGGTAAAAATATTGATATTATTATAATATATATTATATATATATATATTATAATATAATGGCATGTAGTACAATATATTAAATTATATATATAATATATATATATATTATACAAGTATAATATAGTAATATATAGATATATATATATTATTATATAATATATATATATAATATACTATATATATAGTATATATATATATAATTTAATATATATAGATATATATACATATATATATTATACTATATTATATATAAATATACTATATACGTATATATTATATTATACTATATATATATATATATATATATAAATATATGATATATATAGTAATTATATAATTAGATGAATTAGGAATTATTATACCGAAATTCTTACAGTCGAGCTAACATATTGCCAATGACACTTTTTTTTGAAGCTTGTACCTCACGGCATAGCCTATGATGTAGCGAGAATTTCTCTAATAATTGTTAACTAGTGACACCGGGATGGTGTACGAACCCGGGCCTTTGCGACCATGTCGCTCTATCGAATTTAGCCACATTAACAAAATTGTATACACAATTTCATATATATATATAGTATATATATATATATATTATATATATATAAAAAAATATATATGATAGATATATTATATATATATATATATAATAATATATTATATATATTATATATATTTGGAATTGTTTATATAATTTCATTCCCCAGTATAGTATGCATTGAACATATATGTTCAGTTGTAAGATTCTTAACAGAAGTAGGTCATAAGCGCAAATGAAAGCGCAATTGCGCTTTAGGTAAAAAAATGTGCGCTTTTGCGTTTGCGCTAAATTTCTAAAAATGTGCGCTTTTGCATTTGCCCTCAACAACTTTTTCAAGAGCGCAAAAGCGCAAATTTGCGCTCAATCTAAATAATTTGCGTTTGCCTCTATAATAAATAATTGCGCTTATTATATAACAAATATATCGTCATGAATAGATATATAAATATATTATAAATATTTATATATATATATATATATTATATATATATTATAATATATATATTAATTAGTATACTTTATATATAATATATAGATACTATATATATAAATGAATATTAATATTAATAAATATATATCATTATTTTATATTATTTTATTATTTTATTAATTATATATTCATTATTTATTATTATTGATTATTATTAGCTATTATTATTATATATTATATTATTATTATTATTCTTATATTATTATAATTGATTCTTATTATTATTGTATTATATATCTATTATAATTATTTATTTTAATTATTATATTATTATATTTTATTATTATTATTCATTATTTAATTATTAATATTATAATTATGACTATTATGGATTATTATGTTATTACTGTTATTAATTAGTTATGATTATTATAGATCCTCCAGCTATGCATTAATTAATTAATTAATTTTATATTTTCATTTGACTTATTATATATATTATTTTATATTATTAATATTATTATTAATTATTATCATATATATTATATTAATATATCTATCATGGTAATTTAGAATATTAAGGCTAAAATTGAGCCACCTCTAGGGGGGACTAACCTCGTTGTAATAAGCACGATTACCCAGAGCTGCTCCCCAAAAATTGAAATGACCGTAGAAGGTTGAAATTTTTAGATGGTATTTACTGATGTAATGATAATAGTTCGGAATCGATTCGATCCGAATCCAGCACCGTGCTTGCTCCCTGTGCGGTGCTGTATAGTAAAAATGGAATAATAATGCATATAAGGTTCATCTATATATGTTATTGACCTGTAGATCTCCGAATAACGTTATAATGTCGTAAATGGTGTCTAGGACCCCCCTCAAAGGGTTCTCTGAAGAAATGGATGGAAGGCATAGAATAGGAAACTAATTTGTATAACATAGAAAAGAGAAAGAAATCGAATCTGCTGAGTATTGAGTTGCAGCGTCACCGCTGACTACTCCGGGCCGTGCCGAGTTAGTAAATATTGGATCATATACAATATGGTCTAAAAATTATTTGTTAATACGATCATAGAGTTTCGAATAATGGGCATCGGAGGCTCCCCCCTGCGATGCTGGCTCTGTCAGCAGCCCCCGACACGGTGTGTGCGTGCCCCGCGCCCGCGCCCGCGCCATCGCGCGCCCGCAGGCGCTGACCCGTCGTACCAAAAGCGTGGCAAGCCTCTGTCTTGTTTTCTTTAATAAAATTTATAATTTTATCTTGGCATTATCATTTTGTTAACTTAATTTTTCTAATTAGTTATTCAAATATTATTATATTTTATTACTTTGGTGTCTTCAGCTTAAACCATTTTGTTCTACTACAATTTGCTTTTCATGTTATATAACCTTAAAAGATTTCGCATTTTTACACACTTTAAAGTATTAAATCAGATTAGATCAAAAATCAGACCACCTATCCATATCCTCCCTACCCCACCCATATCTATTGATATATCGATCTATTGATTCAAGTCTCTTTTCTTTAGAATAAATAAGTGGGGAAAGGAAAAGTTTTTTATTTTAAAGCATTTAATAAACAAGGGCAACCTTGTTCATTAGTGTTCGGGTGTTAACTTAGTATGGATGTTGCGTAAATTTATGATCCGTGCTTCCTGCTACGTGTCTTATCTGGTCATACAGCGATGTAGGAAATACGTTTGTTATAAATATTTAAAAGGAAATAAGTGTTTAAATTGAAAAACCTTTTAAAATTCATATTCAAAACTATTATTGACCAATTAAGCTTAATGAACTATAAAAATGTAATTCAATTTTCCATGAGGGATTATACGCATATAACAATCCTCTCAATAAATATACCAAGTCATAACAATCATGTCCTAGCCCAATAATAACTAAATGAAAATCAGATATTGCACAAGCTAATCTCCCTACTATCATCATTTAACGTCACTGTATTTTATTATAAAACAGAAAGCTTTCATCAGACTAGGTATAATGCTGAGGATCTTTAACACACATCATTCATTCAATTTTTGGTAAAGAAGGGAATGAATTCAAGTCAATTTTGTCGGCCACACAAATTTCCCGACTTAGCGTAAAGAGATTCCTAAACAGCGTATATAAAAAGTTACCATCTATACCTCAGCCGGTTAATTACTCTGCACGTTCACCCTAAGAATACGCATAGAGTGTATTCTGCGTACAATATACTTCCTAAACGAAGTGAGACGAAACATACACTGAACATGAGATACTTAGTGCAAGATATCCCTCTTATGAGAAAAATTTACCGACCTGAAATCTCAGAAAAACAATCGCTCTCTCAAAAAAGCTGTAAGCTCTTGTACCCTTCCACATACCGAAGTAGCCCTAAATCTTATTAAAGGAAATGTTCTTTAAACAAGCCTCAGAAGGTAAAGCTGCGCCGTCATAGAAACATCATAAAAAAACTTGCTGCTAACGTAAGAAAACTACAAATAAAAAGAATACTATTAACAGAAAGGGAAATATCGTTCCTAACCTTTGTCTTATCATTCGTAGCCCCTTGTGATAACCAAGTGCTTGCTCAATGATGAAAAGATATTGGTTTCTAAATTAAATTATTATGAGAATATTCAAAATAATTCAATTATATTCAACAACAACACTAACAACACAACAACAACACAACAACAACACAACAACAAACAACCACCAACAACAAACACAACAACAACAGTCGCATACAACAACATTTTATCATACTCCAGCACAGCCTCAACCTTTATTACCCTTTATCCACAGTTAGGCCAACAGCAAACCTTGGTTTTAGATCCGAAAGTGAGCAGCTAATAATTACGAGAAGGAAATTATGTCGAAATATTAAAACTCTGACGTTAAGTCATGAAAAAAGAATCCTATTAGTCAAAACGCTATTACAAAAATAGTAGAATCTTAAAGCTTTATTAGGTAATTCATCTAAGGAAGGTTCAACTATACCATCAGATACTAAGATTGAAGTGAAAAGAGAAGATAATTTTAAAAATGTACTGGAGGAAAGCTTACTAATGAGAGGTAAAGAAACGGTTTAGATCTATATAATTTTTTAAAAGACCAGATTTAATGGAACGATATCGGTCAAATCATTATTGACGGAGAAACACTTGACGGTTCGAATATTGTTGATCTAATATCAAATCTTTCGCGTGATTGGAAGAAGGATCCTGTAACAGGATGGAACAGAATCAAACATGAACTTCAGACTATTAATTTTCCGAGAACTTTAATCCAGAATAAATAAAGGTTGAAGGATTTGGATAATATTCCAAAGTCCCCTAGACCAGACGCGAGTCCTTCCGGTCCTTCTTTTACATCGGACAGATTAAAAACACTAAATTAAGGCCCAGGTAGATTAAGAAAAAAACCATACAACGTTTCAAAATGGATTAGCTCCTAATTATTTATTGTACTCTTCACAGCGTTGTATTGTTTGTAATTTAAAATAATGCATATAAACTATGTTATCTCTATGTATACATTAACTTTGTTTTTAGGTTGTTCTGTTTGTAATTTAAAAATATTTCATATAGCCATAAGGTTTTAATACTATTTTGTACTTATAAATAAAAATATTTCATATAGACATTCGTTTTTTTTAACCCTTTCAGTATAAATTAATATGTTTTTATTGTCATTGTGAGTCATGGAAGCTAAGGAGGTGGTCGATAAATATTACTTTGATGTAAAACAACCTGACAATTACGGTGGTTTTTCAAGGTTCGCTTCAAAGTTTCCTCAAATTAATAAAAAAAAATTGAAAAATATTTACGTCTGTATTTGTTTTTACCCTACAAAAACCTATACGAAAAAAAATCCTACCCAACGCGAAAAAACCATAGCCTATCACTTAGATAATGCTTTAAAAAAACTGAAAGATGAAATAAAAATCTTCTGTAGATAATATTTCGCCTTAAAATTTACAGATGATGTATATTCAGACTTATGGTTAAAGGTCTTAAAAGATAAAAATCAAAGACTTTGCGCTGCAGTAAGAGAATTATAAATGAGAGGGCAGATATCCGAAAATGATAGTGACAGATAAGGTACAGATATTTTAGTAGAGAGTTTCAAGACAATAATGTTACAGAGTTTAATAGGTTACTACAACACATTTCAGTTAATAAAACTGCCAATAGTTGAAAGAGTGCAAATAACCATAAAAGAAAGATTGCATAGGTATTTCATGAAATGAAAACATTTAAATATTTCGATACATACTTTACAAGACCTGGCTTACTCCGTTATAATAGTCTCATCAGCTAGAACACTTAGAGATACTCCTGTAGAGATGTTAGACAAACAAACTTTCTGTACCTTGGAAACCCACAATGAGCAAATAAAATTAACACGTGGTATTAAGTAATGAGATTATGTAATGTAGGACAGATGCAAAAAGTCAGAAAAGGGTACGAACTGGATGTCGAGAGAAGTTTTTAAAGTTAAGATACCATCAGGAATTCCCTGAGAGACGGGCAGTGTTAAAAATTAACTATCTGAGAGGATTAGATGCTGATGAAAAAAATAAAAGGAGGGTTCTATAAACAAAAATACAGAAAATACGGTTTGATCCTAAGAGTTAGGAATAATAATAGGAAAAATATTATGATCTAAAGGTAAAGTATAAAAAAACAGTATTGTCAATGGTGAGTTACCCCTATGAAGTGTTAATAATATATAAATCGCAGTGAGTTAAGAAACCCGATCAGTTTACTCGTGAACAATGGACATGAGTATACATTTCTATTTAAACATTCGCTTCGATGCATCTATGGATCTAACATCCGGAAAATAAAAATCGACTTTACATTACAATATTGAAACTTTAAAAGCTCGAAAGAGAAACGTACTATAATAGCTATGTGAAATGGTATATGGATGCACATATCGAGAATATGCCTGAATCACATACGACCTTTGTAATATTTAGAAGTGTTAGGAACATCAAAAACTAATTAAAATTAAAACAAATGATGCACTCAAAATGCTAAAGTTAATTTCTATGAAAGATATTTAATAAATCATGGATTCTATAAATCTCTCACGGATGTGTTTATAAACTTAAAACAAACAATGGATCAAGCCGGGATATGTAAATATTGTAATTTTAGTTAATTAATAAAGCGTTAACGAAGGATTCCGCGCTGGCAAGCGCAAGTAAACTTGAAAGATAGAGGGTTATTTATTTTCCATACTTCAGATGTTTTTTAAATGTAATTACTTACGTTGATGACACATAATGAAATCTAACGATATTCCCCTCAATTCTAATGACATTATAACGTATCTATTCCCGATGGACAGTATATCTCAAAAATTAACGATAATTCACTAACATTTGCTTGCGATCCTTCAAAATGTACAGACCCTGGGATGCGTTATATGTTTACACTGATTATTATCTCTTCT
>JABUQX010104271.1:17500-19342 GCA_015478945.1 Trachelipus rathkii | reverse complement strand
CAGGTACTGGATTTCATTTAAGTTTGGGTGTTTAACCGTTTTCGCATTTATCATTGAAACAGCACCGCGTTTTCGTGCGCCACTTTCATATATATATATATATATATATATATATATATATATATATATATATATGAATATATATATATATATATATATATATATATATATATATATATATATATATATATATATATATATATATATATACTATATACTGCTATATATACTAGGACGCTTTTTACCTAATCCACGACATTTATTATTTTCGACAATTGAATGCTTTCGAAGACAAAAATTTACTTTAGCTTAAATTAAAAAATAAAAGAACTAATCCTTACAGAAATAAATATTTTCAATTTATTGTAGTTCAAAAAGTTACAAATTTAAAGAAAAACAATTCTTTTGAACATTTATTGAGGAAAAAAATACCTTATAACCAATAAATAAATACTAGTTAAATTATAGTGTTTTAAATTCAGAATACATTTTAATGAAGCTGAATAGAATTGTCGACAGGAGAAATGGTCGACAGGTCAAATAGTCGACAAAAAGTTGTCGACCAAAATCCTAATCGACAATATAGACATTTTAAAAAAAAAGGTGTCGACCATTTGGACAATATAAAAATTTTAATATATCGATTGAGATATATTACAACCGATATATCATACTGACATGAAGCAAAGTAATTTTTTTTATTTTTTTTTAACTAAAGAATACCCCAAGGGTGTACCCCGCAGAGATGGTAGTAGTCGGGGGTCTCTCGGCCTTTCCGAGGGAACGACAGGGTAGGACTATTCCCCCCTCCAGGAGGATGCTTGGAACCCCACTCTTTTGACATTTAAATTGTCGCGGGGTTCCAAATATATACCCTCCCCCTACGGGGTATGAAAGCAATCCCCCTTCTGTTCCCGTATTAGAGACCCTAATTGCCGTGTATTACCTTTTCAAAATTTTACTATATAATATATATATATATATATATATATATATATATATATATATATATATAGCCCCCTACTTTTATATATATATATATATATATATATTAAATATTACAGGTTTCCATTCCACATGCCCACGAAATGTTATTAAATTGAATGAGGAAGACATTTTTCTTATGTAGAAAAATACACAATTTAGTTTTTATTCACGCAATAAAAGCACACGTAAACTTCTTCGTTGTAAGTCAATATATAAAATAAATTTCAAATATATACTATGTATATTATTCATGTTTCAGCTGAACCCGAGTAAATTGAGTGCAGAAGTCGTCCGAAATATATATATATATATATATATATATATATATATATAGGGCCTATATATATATATATATATATATATATATATATATATATATATATATATATATGCTATATCTTGCCTCATATAAGGCGAAAGATACAATAACATCTACGGATATCGATATTTATATATATAGATGACATATATATAAATATATATATATATGTGTGTGTGTGTGTGTGTGTGTGTATGTGTGTGTGTCTGTGTGTAGAGCCTATTTGATTCACACATGAATATTTTATTTTTAGCAGATAATTATTTCCTAATCTCATTATAATGAATTCTGTTTTTAAAATGTAAGCTTAAATAGGTCAACTTTATTATAATATATTTCCATTAGTACCCTAATAAAATCCTCTTTACTATTATACTATTTTGATGACGTCACCAAAAAACAAATAACCTAATTCGATGACGTCATCAATAAGGATATTTTCTCATTTGCGAATTTTTATCGTGTTTAAATTTTGATTAGGCTAAAATATTGGATTTGAGAATTAAGGAAAACTCGCTCGCCTTTTCTCCGTTCTT
>JABUQX010104271.1:10000-15000 GCA_015478945.1 Trachelipus rathkii | reverse complement strand
ACTTATGTAACAACATATAATATATATATATATATATATATATATATATATCTCTATCATATATATATATATAACTTAATATATATAATATATCTATATAACTTACTTAATGTAAATTTATGTATATGTATATATATATATATATATATAATTTTGTGTTTTTAATTTAGTTTCAGTTTGGTTTAGTGAAAGAAACATGTACCTTCAAGGTAAAAAACTTAAAATTTCCAACGACCCCAATATACAGTTTCCATTATATCCGAAATATATATCGATACCGATATCTATCGATATCGATATATATATATATAATATATATATATATATATATATATATATAACAACATGGAACTGGAAGTGAAAAATGCTTCCTATACTATATACTGTAGCAACAGCAATAACCATATATATATATCCAACTCAGGAACACAATCTATATCTCAAAAACTACAACAGCTAACGGGAAAAGGAATACATTGTTTGAATGCTGGTACAATTTTGGTGCGGAAAATGTAAAATAAAAAAAATATGTGTGTAATTATGAAGTAATACGGTGAAAACCCTATTTAGAGACTTTTATACGTTACTCGTTAAAATAAATGGGCTTTCTATCTATTAAATTTTGTTTTCTTTTTTTAACTAAAGATACTAGGGTGCCACATGATGCGGAGTCAGAAGGTCTCTGGCCTTCCGGGGAACTTTGAGGTTGGACTATTTATCGGAGGTCTCAGGATTTCCCCCAAGCTCTTTGGTATTTGGGTATGCGGGGTTCCATCTTGCCTCTACTAAATTATGGGAAAGCAATCCCCTGTGATTCCCATCGGCTCCAGGCTTTACATTCTTAGTAGTAATACCTTTACAAATAATATATATATATATATATATATATATATATATATATATATATATATATATATATATATATATATATATATATATATATATACCGCCCCAGCCGGTTCATATTCCTAGTCTGGAGTAAGGCAATATTTATGTTTGTTTTATCGGTACATTTTTCTTAAAAATATTTACAAGGATTCAAAAATGTATTCCTTTTCCTGTAGCTATAGTAGTTTTTTGAGATATGAATTATTAACTCTTAAAAACTCCCTTATATATATATATATATATATATATATATATATATATATATATATATATATATATATATATATATATATATATATGTATATACTCTTTACTCTCTCTCTCTCATATCATGGTTTTAAAGTAATTGCTATCATTAAGGTTAATGAATAATTTACTCTTACTATACTGTGTTTTTTATTAATTTCTGTTCCTTCTTTTTTTTCTGTTTCAATTTATTATTGTAGAAAAATGTTTGTAAGAATCTGCCAAACTGTAAAAAAATTTTACACAGTTCCAGACAATCTTTCAGAATTATATTCTAAAATAAGAATGACACATTACCCTTCAGAATTTAAAAAAATGGCGCTTGTTTATTATATAAAGACATGAATATAATATAATATAATAATGTATAATATAATATAATAATATAAAATGGAATAAAATAATAATATTAATAATATTAAAATACTAAAATAAAATAAAATAAAGAAAATGTAATATTTACATTTGTATATATATATATACATATATATATATATATATATATATATATATATATGTATATACTATACTTTCTCTATATATATATATATATATATATATATATCACATAATTTCTATGAATAAATTTAGATTCTCGTTATCTTGGGTACCAATTGATGAGTCATAAATTGTATCAGTTTAAAACTTAAAATATCGTTAGTGAAAAGGAAATTAAGTTTACCCAAATTTAAAGACCTTTATTAAAATGTTTGAGGAAGAAATTTGACATTTACTCAGGGCTCAGTATTCATTTTATAGAACTTTGCTTAAAACTTTCTTTCTCTCATAAAATTTTTAACAAATTTCGACAGAGACTGGCAGCTTTTCTTCTTATTGATAATATATAAGCACGTTTTCACATGCCTCTTTTGACAACAACACTGTAATTGGGAGCTGAATTCAAATTTTTTTTGATACTTCTCTCAATGTAGTTAAATTAATTTCTTTGTAAAATAATGTTAAGTCTTAATGTGAAGTTTAGTTTGCTACCATGATTTATGTTGGGAACATGTTTTCAGTTTTTATATTACCACGGAATTGTTTTGGATTAGTTAAAAGATATGGATATTAAACTAAGAGTAAGGATAAATATATTATAATTTATATTTTATTTTATTTTATATATAATATATATATATATATATATATATATATATATATATATATATATATATATATATATATATATATATTTTATATATATATATATATATATATATATATATATATCATATATATATATATATATATATATATATATATATATATATATATATATATATATATAACATATATATATATATATATATATATATATATATATATATATGAAATTTATGAAGGCAATAAATATAAAATAAGAGGACCTTTTTTGGAATAAATTAATAAACTTAACTTTATAAACTCAATAGAAATTTATATATGTCAATTGCTCTTCAAAGAAGTACCGGCCATTATTTTAAAACAAAAGCAGACCTCTATAGAAAATGATTTTTCTATTTTTTCTTTTTTCAAATCAAAATAATTTCTGGCTTAACAATTTTCGAGTCAGAAATACCAACTTTTTTTCCTAATCTGAAGGATTTTCAGTCGAAAATACGATTATCTATCAAACATTAAGTATTTTCAAGGATTCCTCTGCCAAAAAGACGTAAATACTTTTATTTCGAATTATGCTAAATGAGGTGAAAGATCTTAGAAGTGTGAAAGAAAGGTGAAAGATCTTAAAAGTGTAGTGGAAATATGAAAGAAATAGTTGTTATGCTGCAGAATTGTTCTTGTTAGTTGTGGATTTAATTTGAGTAATAATTTGGTTTTCAAGATTTGCAATGAAGAATTTTTAGGTTTAATGACGTTTATAGGAGACTTTCAAAAACTTTTTACATTTAACTATTGTGTGATATTTTCATGCTAGAAACTATGTAATGATGGATTATGTCGTGGAATTTTCTATGTGTGGTGTGTGTCAATAGGTTTATGCTTTCATGTTTCGTTGTAACAAGGTTTTTTGTTCCGTGCTGTGTGAAGTGCTTCTAGATCTTTGTAATTTTCTTGTCACTCGAGCCATATCACAAGTATTAGTCAGATTAGTCTATTAATAATGATTATTCTGCTTCAATTCATATTAAATTGGTGTGTTATAATTATTATTGATGGTTAAAAAGAGACTTCCCTCAAAATATCAAATAGGCAAAGGATCAATTTCATCTTAGAAAATTGAAAGAAAGGTATCTTTAGATTTTTATTTGCCTTTCATGCCTTTCACATAGAACATAAATAAATAAATAAAACATAAATAAATAAATTTTGTAACAATCAATATTTGTTCTATTTTAAGTTTGATATATTTCATTCTTCCCCCTCTCTATGTGGAGTCATGCCCTCCCTTTTCAACAAAGAAAGCCGAAGTAATACTAAAAGATCATAAAACAAGCTTGACAGTGAATCATGGCCAGGAAACTAATAACTTCTGATTTGGAAGTATAAACTTTATACAAAAGAAAATTAATTTACTGCATTGAATGAAGCGTCTTCAAAAGAGATTTTTATTTTTTTGGCTTTTTAACTTTTAATTGATTCAAAAACAGTCTTAGGAAACTTTTTATTTTTATTTTTAATTATGAAGTAAAATAGTCAGAAGTCAAAAGAAAAAAAAAAGTTTTGAACAAGTGGACGAATGAATGTCGAGGTGTCCTAAGGAATGTCAAAGTTTCCATAAACATGTATTAACGGTCTTTCAAATGTTAAAATGTCTTCATCAATCCATACGAAACTTTAATTAGCACTCAAAACTTATATAATAATATATATATAGTATATTATATATATAATATTATTATATATATATAGTTATAAAATATATATAATATATATATAGTAGTATATATATATAATATATATATTATATATATATATAATATATAGTATACATATATATATATATATATATATATATATATTATATTAATTTATATTATATATTTTATATTATAGTAGGATGTATATATGATATATATATATATATATACCTTATTAATTATAGCGACACTTGAAGATTTGCAATGAAAAAGATATATAAACTAATAGCATAATAGAGAAAGGTTAGAAAAGAAAAAAAAACGGAAGGGGATAAAGGAGAAAAAAAAAGAAAGAAAAAACGATAGTTATAAGGTTAAATAAACTTAAGAAATAGAGCAAGATAAACGAAAGCAACTAGATCGAGAAGAGAAAGACAAAATATAATATAATATGAAAAAAGTACTAAAACGTACTTTATTATATAAAAAACAGCAAAAGAACAAGAATGGAATTAGGATAAAGATTTGAGAGAGAGGGAAAATTGTGATGCAGTTACTCTCTCGTCTCTTCTCTCTCTCTCTCTCTCTCCTATCTCTCTCTCTCTCTCTTCTCTCTTTCTCTCTCTACTATATATAATATATATACATAATAGATATATATAATATATATATATATATATATATATTATATATATATATATACTATATATATAATATATATATATATATATATACGGTATATATATATTATATATATATTATATATATAATATATATATATATATATATATATATATTATATATATATAACTATAATTTATTTAATATTATTTGTTATATATTAATATAGATATATATATATATATGATATATATAATAACGGTATATAATATAATATATATTATATTCATAGTATATATATATAATATAAATAATATATATATATAAATTATATATATATATTATATATATGATAATATATATATAATATATATATATATATAAAGAAGTAGGAAAGAACGAGTCAAAAATAGATATAAACTAAAGAAAATAGGAAGAAGTTTGAGA
>JABUQX010104270.1:0-15609 GCA_015478945.1 Trachelipus rathkii | reverse complement strand
CTTTAAATAACAAAAGAAGTAAATAAACATAGCTTTAACACTAAAATTATTATTAGTTATTATAAATAATTATGAAGGATTAACATTTATTTGGAACATTCTCCATCTAACAATTAACTTGATAAATAACTTAAATAAATATTTGTGTTAATATTTACATATAATTCTGTATACTTTATATACAAAATAAATTGATTCAACATTTTTAAATGTAGGCTCATAAATATTTCAATTCTATTATAAATAATTTATTAATTTTTCACATTTATCTATTAGCAAGAAAAGAAAAAACAAAACAAAAAATGTGAAGCATTTCCTTATAGTTTACACTATATAGTATAGGTACATTTTATATCTTCAAACGAGTACATTCCTTTCGTACGTGACCTAGAAACTATTATTTATAATCCTTTCCATTTTCTTAACCATGTTATATACTATAAACTACTTAAAATTATAATCAATCAAAATAACAGTACAGTAATATAATATACATATATAGGACTACCAATCAACCCTTTAACCGAGTTTCTTGAGAAGAAGAGCACTTTCCCCGCCAGCGAACGTCTTCCGGAAGAAGAGGCGCCGTCCAATTGTCCCACCTGGCGCTCGGTATCGGTTACCATTCCTGTCAATGTCTGGCCGAGAAACCAGATCGCTCGCTGATCCCTCCCATCGGTTGCTCGTTGTCAACATCCTCACTCCTGGTATATGCCCATCAATATCATGTAAAGTTTTTCAGATTAAGGTTCTTTAATAAATGAACAGTGCGGTCCCCAAGATCGCGCCTATAACAATTACAATTAAGTATTAAAACTACTCGCAATATAACCACTATACACTAATAGCATCTTAAATAATAATTTTCTTAAAAGAAAAGGTCAATCTCTCAACAATATTTACAGGCGTAACAAACTTATCCGTCTCCACGGGATCTTTAACATAAACAACTCCATCAATGATGATAACAATGCAAAGTTACACTTAACCTTTCCCGCATTGAGTAATCCTTAAGAAAGTTACTTCGTTCCGTTCTCTGTGCCGACGTTTGGTTAAGTAGACACAGATTTACTGTGTATAATTAACAAACCTTATCATAACCTAAACAATATATATATATATATATATATATATATATATATATAATATATATATATATATATATATATATATATATATATACCTAAACTATATATATATGAGAGAGATTTGACACCACTGTTTTAGTACTTTTACATGGGGCCGAAAGATACATAACAAAAACCCGATTATCGGAAAAAATATTGATATTTCGTCAAAATCTGTTGAACTCGGCTATTACCAATTAAACCTCTACTAATTTAGTTTTTAGGTTTCCAACTATCTCAAATAGATCCAAGGCATAGTGGCAACTAGAGCTTGGTTCTAGAAATTAGTTTCAACTAAAATCTATGCTCAAAAGAGAGCGAGGAAACCAGTTATTGTTTGGGGACAGTATCAACTATCCAAATGCCAAATATTAGTACCAACTATATATCTGTTTGCCAACTTCACCTCCAACTAAAGGCAACGCTAGCTGAAAAGTTGGATTTTCTAAAGTAGTTAAACTACAGTTGTCAGCTTGGTTCTGGCAGTTAACTTCAACTAAAAACTATGCCCAAAAGAGAGCTGGGAAAACAGTTACTGTCGCTGATATATCCAGAGGTCAATTTGACTCCAATGGGAAACCAATGATATATTTGGTAGAAATTTTAATGCTTTGCAGCTATATCGAAGAGCGAAACAGCTATCACCCATGAGACCACCTTATTTGGTCTCTCAATTTTGGCCAAAGGTTTGAGCGAATTAACCCGTTTTTTTCTCCTATAGATTCCGGGTGTTTCCGGTGAAATTTGACAATTCTAAGGGAAAATACTTAATTAAAGTCACGAGTTTTTAAAAGTCTATTTCTGGTTTCCGGGCTTGGAGCGAAAG
This sequence comes from Trachelipus rathkii, assembly GCA_015478945.1. Taxonomy (NCBI): domain Eukaryota; kingdom Metazoa; phylum Arthropoda; class Malacostraca; order Isopoda; family Trachelipodidae; genus Trachelipus; species Trachelipus rathkii. Next base: position 13,656 of record JABUQX010104270.1, on the reverse strand, counting down.
GTGGCGGTAACAATTTCCGGGATGCTAAGGCCCCCGCTACCATCTGTGGTCCTTAAATTGGATATTTAACCATTTCATTTAACATTTCAATGGCTAACGAAATGGCATCAATGTCTAAGTAATCGCTTTCATCTAGTTTTTCTAAGCCATAGATATTTTTAAGTTTTTTGTTACGTTGTCCTGATGAATCGAAAACTTCTTGTAGTCTGTTTTTCATTAAATCTTCCTTTTGTCGATTCTTGAACTTTTGCATATTTTTTATTTTGTAAGTTCACTTCATTGATATTATTTTCAACTTCTTTATCCTTCGTTTTAATTTCTTAATTTTTTCCTACATGTAAATTAAACTTTTCTTCAAGACTTGGTTTTGTCTGCGAATTATCATTTTTTCTTTGGTTTCCTTGGGATTTTTTACTTATAAATGTTCTTCATTTTCTTCTTCCTTTGTTTCTAGCATGAAACAATTGTGTTTTGTTTTATATAAACTTGGCATTTCTCTTGCAATGTACATAGAAAACTATCTTTTATTGAAATTTCTCCTCTCGGTATAAAATAATAAGTTTTGAAGCTTCTTTTTAAGAAAGGTTTGACTTCCTTTATTAATCTATTGTCTTGTTTAACTTTTTTTTCTGCAAAATAGTTAGCATTTTCTATTACGCAAATTCCGTATTCATAACCTTCTTGGACAGGAGTAATTTTAATTATTAATATTTGTATTCTTTTAAGTTTATCATCGGAACGCGCATGAGCTGTAATGATTAAATTGTGCATTGTGTGGTATATTTTTTTAAATTATTTTGCATTGTCGTATTGAATAAAATATTCGTATTTCTTTGTCTGAATTGAATATTTGCAAAAATATCGGCGAAATCCTTTATTTTCGTAATCATATTTATCAATGCAATCAAGTTTTCTTTATTTATGGCATTCCTACCATGCAAGTGTCTTAACGGTAATTTGAATTTATCTAAAAACAAGTAATTATTATACAGGGAAGAAAAAGAGAGCTTTGTTTGTTTAAATTATATTTGTCAATCATCATTTGTCAATCATCATTTATAACTTCAACGTGACAAATCCGCCACCATATAAATCATCAAACCCAAAGGTAATACGTTTTTCTCTCTATTGGTGTTGATATTACTTCTGTCCATTAAATTGTTTGCTAAAAGTTTGATTAAGAATTTCTTTAGTAGCGTTTATTTCCATTGGTTTGTCATTATTTTTCTCTTATGTTTTAAACAATTTCAGAAGCTTTCTTCGATTCCCTTCAAACTCCGTTGACCTTCTATTTTGTCAATGTTCTTTCTTTTGTTAGTTTCGTTTTTCAAATTTGTGTTGCTTCAATTTTTTGTAAATTTACCATGTATATCCTTCCTTTCTGTTTGTCACATATTTATTAAACTATTTTAAGAATATTTTTTGTTTTTCTGTTTCTTTTGTTTTGTTTTTATTATTACTTTATTCCAGTTTTCTGTTAAGCTTTTAATGAACTATTTAATATTTCTAAGTTTCGAGAATCAATTTTCCACGTTTCTTGACTATGAAATTATTTTCGTTAATGTTTATATATTTTTAAAAAAAAAAAATTTTTTTTATTCTACTAGGCTCTGTTTTCCGTCTAGATTTTATTTGACTGAAACTTTATTGCTACTTTAAATTCTTTAGTTTTTGGAATTATGCATAATGCGAGATATATATTTATGAACTCCGCAGCACTTGACCTTTTCTTTTCCATAAGTCTTTGCTTAATGCCTGTAAACGCTGATTCTACTGTGGCGTTCCACAAAATATCTCTTACGCTCAGTCATATTAACAATTGTGTTCTTCGCCAATGTACTTGTCCATAAAGGCCAGATTGGAACACAATACTCTAAAATGTAGGTAACAAAGTCAAAGAAGTAAAATAGATTTTTTACCTTTTTTTCTTTCTTGACATTAATGTCCCATTTCTTATTTCTGTGACTTTTATATATAATTTATAATTGAAGGAATTTTCTTTTATAGTATGTTGATAATTCCATTTCTAGAAGTTCAACTATATCAGGAACAATGAATTTTTCTTTACTTTTATTTATTAAAAATTCTACTGCTTCCGTTTCATTTGTAATATGGGTATAAGTTAATGCTACTATTAAATAAATAAAATATCTTATCAGATCTTTTATAGTATTATGTCATTCTATCAAAGGCATTATTTGCTAATTTTTTTAAAATTTCTCTTTTCTTTTGGTATTTTCCGTAACACTTGATTCATAAAATGTTGAATATACGTACAACAGTTTTTATCTTCACCGGTTTATGAAATTTAATTTCATATGATTTGTTCAGATAAGTTGTTAAACCTTCCTCATTGAATATACGTACAACAGTTTTTATCTTCACCGGTTTATGAAATTTAATTTCATATGATTTGTTCAGATAAGTTGTTAAACCTTCCTCATTGAATATACATACAACAGTTTTATCTTCACCGGTTTATGAAATTCAATTTCATATGATTTGTTCAGATAAGTTGTTAAACCTTCCTCATTGAAAATTCTCATCGCAGCGCCTATCATTACTTTCCAGTTGTCAGCAATTATATTCTGTGAGTGAAAAGCCCTTTTTAATATTTTTTTCAGCACTGTTCTTTATTTCTCTAAAAAAGTTTTTATTTTCGTGTCTTGTGTGACTTTCGGAAATGTATGAGGCAACTGAGATAAATATGTCACTATTGGCCATTTAGTACAGTTTTCCCCTTTTTTATGAATCCGTTCCCTCTGATATCTGCCCTTTTATTTTAGTATCCGAAACTAGGTCCTAAAAATAGGGAAAATAGCTCAAATTCAACTTTGGATGTCTGTGTGAGTGGTAAACTTTCAACTGGTGCAACTAGATACCTGAGGACAAAAATGTCTTTAATCCTTGACAGCCCTTCTTCAGGAAGAGTACCTTCGGGATATCTACCATTTTATTTTTAGTATCAGAAACGAGGTACAGAAAATATGGAAAGTAACTCAAATTTAACTTTTGATGTCTCGAGTGACTAGTAAACTTTCAACTGGTGTAACCTGGTACCCGAGAACAATGCTTTGATTAATTGGACACTTAGTACAACTTTCCACCTTGATCAGGAACAGTATCTTCAGATAACTGCAGTTTTCTTTTTAGCACAAGAAACTAGGTCCTGAAAATATGGAAAATAACTCAATTTCAACATGTTACGAGTTTGAGAACCGTAAAGTTGCAGCTCCTGTAACTAGGTACTTTGGTAAAAGGTTTTGATTCCTTGCTTATTTAGTACAACATTCTCCCTTCTTAAGGAGCATTACTATCAGATATCTGCCGTTCTGCTTTTAATATCCGAAAAAAAGGTCCTGAACAGGTAAAATAACTCGAATTTAACTTTGGATGTCTGGGTGAATAGTAAATTTTCAAGTAGTGTAACTAGGTACCTGAGGACAAGAATGTTTTGAACTCTTGACTATTTAGCATAACATTACCCCTTCTTCAGGACCAGTGCCGTCAGATATCTGCCGTTTTATTTTTAATATATCTGGAACAAGGGTCTGAAAATAGGTAAAATTACTCAAATTCATCTTTGAATGTCTGTGTGAGTAGTACATTTTCAAATAGGGTAACTATGTACCGGAGGAAGAGAATGCTCTGATTCCATAACCATTTAGTACAGCCTTACCCCTTCTTCAGGATCAGGACCCTTGCACATCTAGTAGCAGGCCTTGGAAATAGATAAAATTACCCAAATACTCGTATATTATATATATATATATATATATATATTATATATATAATATATATATATATATATTATATATATATATAATTATATATATATATATATATATATATTATATATATATATATATATATATATATTGTTTACCTTATTTATTTAATTTAATTTTTTTCCTTTATTCATCAAAATATTCTTTGGCGTATTATTTTTGTGTGGCTAAATATTTGTCTGCGAATGTATCTATAAGTAAACTCCCGCATGAACTTAGGATTTTCGAACTATAATATATATATATTATATATATATAATATAATATATAAAAAAAAACAAAATATATATATATATATATATATATATATATATATATATATATATATATATATATATATATATATATATATATATATAAAGAAAACCCTATCATTTGTTGTAAAATATTATACGATGTATCACGAGATTCTTTGACTGTTCATTGTGTTTGTTATGAAGTTGTGTGATGACAATTTTTCTTGAAAACGGATGTGGATAGGAAATACAGATAGTTGAGGAATATTTTTAAATATGAAATTTTTGACTGATCATTTAGTCCAGGTTAGCGTAAATTTAAGCGGATGACCTCTTCCAGGAATGTTTATAATATCAGGCTAAGCAGCTTAAGGTTCTTAATAAACAGATAGACAGCATTCATCAACTTATTTTTAGAACTAAGATGGTGATGATAAACATTAAAATAAGCAAAGAACGAGGAGTGAAAAGATTATAAAGACGAAAGAGAATGGGTTTTATTTTAGATCTAGATAGACAATAAGTTAAAGATCACCAGCAGTAGTGTTAAGAGATTGGAAAATCGGAATAGGTAACGCCGATGCATCTTAAGCATATCGAATTTAAATAGAATTTGAAGATGTAGTCAGTCAGAGGATTGGATGGAGTAGCTCTTTTTGTCGATATTGTAAAGGTTTAATCCAAACATATCATATAATTAGTTTATAAACTATTCTCAAAGCTTAGACTTCTTCACAAGAGACCAACTGAAATATCGCCTAAATGTGTTTGCAGAAATAGTAGATAGAACTCGATCTCCTACAATGGAATATTGCCTAAAGATGGAAGTTTTAATACGAGCTTTGAACAATTGGTATTCCACTTCCCATAATTGTAATATAAAAAGGGAAGCTTTTAGTAAATAGATAAAAACTATTGAATATATTTAAATTTTAAATGTCGGCTGCACTGGAAATTAAAGGACAAACTCACAAGAATCTTGAAGATAATCGTTTCCTTTTTTTGAAAGAAATATTCTCCTTCATCCGGTGATTCATCTGAGTGTGGTGATCCCCAGCACAAAGAGGGTTAAATGATAGAGGTTTCCTCTTTGAAGGATTTGATAGTGGATTCCTCTGTAGGATTTTGATTTTTTGATGGCTGTTAATTCACTTAGACAGATAGACAGAAATGGTATGTCGATCTAAAAAGTCAAAAGTGTGAATTAGATTTACAGCAATGATTGAAACCCAGATAAGGAAGCACAATGTTAAATTTGATTGTTTCTTTCTTATCCTGAGGCTATTTGAATAATTAATTCTAAGTTGAAACCTTAATTTATTGACTGGAAAGCCAAGCTACACACCTAACTATAATTAAGATACCTGCAGGGTTTTACTCAAAAATAGGTTAAAAGTGAGGAGCATATGAAATATATATACTAAGGGTTAACTTTTGTGTAAATATATTAAATTTTATATTAACACTGGTTTGAGATCTTTTTATTGTCGCAAACGACTTGTTTGTCATACATAACTTAGATATGGACCTCTCTTAGCAAAATAACGAATGTGACTTTTCTTCAGAGAAAAAACAAAGCGACGACTATTATTAGCAGAAATAAATTGTGACCAGCTAATTTTGACCTGGCAACGTGCAACCTCTCACTCTCTACTCAGTTGGTCATTTTAGGATGTAGCTCGAACTAACAGGCAACATCCAGCTAAGCTGTTTATATATATATATATATATATATAATATATATTTATAATAGTATATATTATATGAATATATAGATATATATATATTATTATATATATATTATATAATATATATATATATATATATATATATATATATATATATAACATCAGCTCCCAGAAAGGCTCATGAGCCTGTCAGCACGGCCAACCTCTTCCAACATTCCACTTTATCTTCCAACATATCCCCTTTATTTATTATCAGCTGGATCATAGATGGCATCTGATGTCTTCTCTACGAATCTTCTACGGAATCTTTCCATCACTTCCGTGGTCTTCCCCTCGGTATGCCTTCCTCCGGTCTCCAGTCCCACCTCTTTCTGGCCACTCTGCCACACTCCATACTCTCCAAATGTCCCCACCACCTCAATCTTTTTAATAATAAGTATCACCCCTATACCTTCTCTAATTCTCTGATTTCTACTCTATCCCTCCGGGTCTTTCCGGACATTGCTCTTAATACATTCATTTCGCAGTTTGTACTCTGCTCTCCTCTCTTGTCGTCATACTTTGCTTCTGCCACATATAGAAGAACCGGTGTCAATATGCTCTAGAAGATAATAACACTAGACGACAAAATTTGACTTTCTGTCTGTTAAATGAGTAAAAATGGGTGTTTCTTATGGAGTTTTGTGTGCTGATTCCGAATTTGCATACCATTTTGTAACGGGCAGTTTTTTTTTTTTGTAATACGAAATTAAAAATTTAATGTTATAAAATGATAAGCTTTAGTTAATTTACTCACCTATATACTTCTGCAATTTAAATTGCTTGAGGAGCATCCCTTTTAAGTCTCCAACAATAGTCTGCAAGCATATTTGGATTCCAATTTCCCTGATAACGTTTTTCGCATAGTTGAAATATCTTGGTGGAATCGCTCACCATGCTCATCGCTTTGCGCCTAGATTGCAGTTAGGAAAAAAGTACAAGTGTGAATGAAGGAAAATGTATTTTTTGCAGGGACATGTTACATCCCATTGCCTTTTATAAATTCGAAGGAGTTCGGAAACTTAGTTCTTCATAGTTGTCGCCTTAATATTGCCTAGAAACCTAGTTATGACCTTTTTAAAGGATCTCCATGCAGGTTTTTCAATATTATTCAAGTTCTCATCAAAGTGATGGTCCTTCAGTAGCTCCCTTATTTCTGGGCCTACAAATATACCCTCTCTAATTTTGGCCTCACTGATCCTAGGGAATTTGTTATTTACGTTAGGAACCCTGGACCACTTTTATCATCGCTTTTACAAAAATTTTCATTAACCCGAGTTTTATATGCAAAGGGGGAAGATATACGAGTTCAGGTTTCACAAGTGGTTTAAAAATTTACATTTTTATTCCCAGATATTAGATTTCTTTTAGGCCATTGCTTCTTGACAAAATGGTTTTTGTGATCTCTGCTATCTCACTCGCATAGGAAACAACAAAATTTAGTATATCCTTGTTGGAGACCTAACAAAAGTGCTATAAACTTTTAAATGCCGCATATATTCCAAGAATGCTGTTCGTATCGTATTTTCGATAACAAAATTTTCATGTTGTCGTAGGTCTCTTTCATATGGGCTCCATAGTTTAAAAGCAGTGCTTCTTCATAATGGAAATGTGAAACCTTCCACTCCTATTGCTAGAGTTTAGAAGAATCTATAAACAATCTCCATTCCTTAGGATCATGACAGTCTCCATAATTCTCTCATTAATGAATCAACATCAGTACAATACACTAAATTGCCCCCTTTAATCTAGATGCCAATAGTTCTGCCTGTTTCTTTGACATTGATAGATCGCGAACTAGATCATTGAGTTCATGCTGATTAATTCTATGAGGTTCTTTGACATTCATCATAATCAAGGTTTCAAAGTTGTCATTTTCTGGACGTAATTGTAAATCTAATTCGTCGGATTTTTCTGACAGGAGATTCACATTTTCAGTGGTGCAGGGATAGGAAGCTCTTCGCTGTGAGGAACAGGCTAATAGCCGAGGTAGGTTTGGATATTTAATGGTCTACTTGGTCTTGATTGTTATTCCAACCCAATTTTTGTAATGCAAAAAAATAAACACTCCATTGCGTGATCCTTTGGTTCCCTCCATACCATTGGAATTGCAAATGGCATATGTCTGGGACTGTCCGTTAAGCCAACCACTAAGAATGTTACACAAGACGCACAGCAAATATGAGGTGCCAAGAATTATCTTGATCACAAAGCTTAATTTCAAAATAAAGTTTATAATGCTTTTTTATTAAGGAGTAATATTCCTCATTTTGGGACTTCAACGTTATCTCATCACAAATGTTAACAAAATTTGTTTGGGATCATTTTTACAATTTTAATTCCATTTTAATTAAAGATATCTGATCTGTAAGTGAAATTAAACAATTTGAACGTATATATATATATATATATATATAATATATATATAATATATATATATAATATAAATATATATATATAAATATAATATTATATATATATATATTTATATATATATATATATATATATATATATATATATAAAAAATTCAACAATATATTAATATCCCACACTTAACATTCAACGTCCAGATACAAACTGAAGGCAAATGACTCATGAAAAACGTCGGGCCGAGGTTTATTTTTATAGAGTTCGCTAAACATGTTTTATCATGTGTCGTTTATTTTATCTATTTTTTGGTTCCTACTTATTATACGCTTTATATTGCTGGCGATCACTTTTTTTCATAAAATCGCAAGAAAATAAGTTAAACAAAAACAAGCAGAAAATTTGCACTTATTATTATTAAAAAATTGGTTTATGAAATATGTAAAATTACAAAAAAACTAAGCCCGTTGTGCAAATTTGGAGGTTATATTCGTTTTCAGCGTACCGAAATACATAAGAAACAGTTCATGATATCCATTTAACAAAATTTCTGTCGTCCAGTGTAATCTTCACCTCTTCTCCAATCTTATTATCCCTGATGATAGGATACAAAGCTCTTACTGTTCTCTCATATTATCAATTCTACTCGTAATCTCCCATGTATTTTATTCCTCTCTACCGAACATTCCTCCCAGACACTTGTATTTTTCCACGTTTACAATCGCTAATACATCAACCTCCACTACCAACTCCTTTCCTTCCAATCTTCTTACTATCATAATTTCTGTTTTGTCCGCGCTCATACGCAGGCTGGCTTCTCTCCTCTCTCACTTTGTTAGCGAAAACCAACACCACCCTCTTCATTTTCTCTCCTCACTCCAACACGCTAGGTCATCTGCATAAGCTATTAATTTCTTTTTTCCATACGTATGGAAATTACCTTAATACATTTGATTTTGCTTTCCAATCGTTTCCATGAAATAAATAAAATATATTTTTCCATTTTCTTTTTTCCATACGTATGCGCAGAGATAACTCGGTAAATACTTTTCCCTTAATCCTTGTTTGGGAATTTTCGATTTTAACTGCAATAAACAAAACATTAGGTTAGGTTTGATTACTTAGGTTACGTTAACTATCGTTATTTAAGGTTTGACAAGCAATATCGATTACATACCTTCGACCACTCTCCTTCTGTAGTGTTCGTACAAGCCCCATCTCGTGGATTCACGAAATTTATCGAATTGTTAACTGTAAGATGTTTTAAATCTAATTCAAATAAATTACGGTATCCCTTCCACTTGTCTGTTATCACGGTCGTACCAGGTAAAATGTATTCTTCTAAAATTCTTCTAATTGTCTCACTATTTCTATTTATTACAGGAACGAAAAAGCATTTACCAGTTCCTCTTTCAATACCACCAGTTACCCACTTACCTTTAACTACTCGTCCTTTATTAAATTTTCTTTTCCCAAACACAGATACATCAACTTCTACAACTTTATTTAAACCACCAATTTTATTTCTCCTATTTAATATTTTAATAACATATTTCGCGAAAAAAGACTGTACCAATCTGTAACTGCTTTCCATGATAAGCCTAACATTCTAACTACTAATGACGCTCGCGCATCGTTAAAAAAATATATATATATTTTAATACGTCGTCCAGTGCCTATCGCAGATCCGGGAGGGTCCGTGGAGGGGGTTGCAGCTGTCGGATCCGACGTTTCAGGATATCCAACAAATGTTCGATTGGGTTGATGTCCGGGCATATTTAAGATACACTTTGCTTAAAAACGAATTTCTTGGAATTGAACAATATTCTTTTCTACAATTCTTTCTATTACATCTATAAACATATCTTAGTCTTTTTTCACATAATTTACACAAATTTTATTTTCACCTAACATTAAATTAAAATGCTGCAAAAAAGCTATTAACTCGTATTTATTTGCACATAAATTATACGTCATCTAACAACATTTTTAAAATTGCAGCTGACTCACCAAATCTATTTATATTTCATAAAATTTGAAGTCGTTAACTTATCGTACACTTCATATTCTTTTTTAGTTTAAACTTTTTATTTAAAAAACGTTTTTCTTTACTAAAATTTTACTAAAATTACAAATATGTTATTTGTTTCGTGGTACAACACGTACTTATTACGCTATCATGCGGGTGCTTTAGTAAGTTTCACCACTGTATCTTGTGAATTAGAGGAAATCCATTGCCGGTGGTGAACATTGAAATTAGTAAAGATGATGATATTAGAAAAATATCAAGATGAGAAAATGTGCCTTGATTTAGACTTTAAGTAGTCGAAGAATTTGAAATAATCAATTGAGTTAGGAAATAGATATGCATGACAGATTAGTGATGGCCACATCGTATTGCATCACGAAATCGTCCCCCATTACCACGCTGCATATATATATATATATATAATATATATATATATATATATATATATATATAGATATATAACTATAAATATATATATATATATATAATATATATAATATATATATATTTACTAGTCATAATTAACGCAGGTTGAAGAACGCGAAGACACTTTATTGGACAATGACAAGGTGCAGTCAAAGGGTCTCGCAGTAGGGTTCGGAGGTTCGGCGCTGAAACACACAATGTTTATGCGTACGGCGACGGCGGCGGGAGTTGTTGGGTCGGTCTCAATACCGTGTATGACACCCTCTGGCACGGATCACTGCCTGACACCGTCCTGGCATGCTCTCGATGAGTGGGCGAATGTCCTGGACAGTGATTTGATCCCATACGTCGTTCAGCGCCTGTCGCAGGTCCGGGAGGGTCCGTGGAGGGGGTTGCAGCTGTCGAATCCGACGTTTCAGGATACCCAACAAATGTTCAATTGGGTTGAGGTCCGAGCTATATGCTAGCCACTCCAACGCCGTAATTTGAATCGTCCTAAGGTAGTCGTTCACACATTGGGCCTTGTGTGGTCTTGCATTGTCATGTATTAGGATGAAGAGTCACCGATGTTAAGGCGGCATTAATGGCACGACATATGGTTTGAAGATGTCTGTGATATACCTTGCGGCTGTAAGAGTGCCTTCATCGAAGATGTGCAGCTCCGTATGCCCCGATAAAGAGATGCCTCCCCAGACCATAACCGACCGACCTCCAAACGGCGGCACCTGCAGCACATTGCATTTGCGGAACCTCTCCGTCGGTCGTCGGTCGTCGGTATTCTAACCACGCCTTGTCCGAGGCGTACAGTGACACTTTCGACTTGTCCGTAAAGAGCACCTTTGCCCTATCGTCGACCGTCCAGTGGATGTGTTCTCGGGCAAATGCCAGTCGCGCCCTTCGATGTGCCGTGGTGTGCGGTGAACCTATGGCAGGCCTCTGGGGCCGTTAATTATGTTCCGCAAGGCGTCGACGCACTGTATTGTCACTCACCCTGGTGCGTGTAACCTCCGCCAGCTGTTATATGTAGATGTCGCGCCCCTTTGTGTGGCGCTTCGTAATGCACGCAGACGTAATAAATCGGTCTTCACGGGTGTCGTTTTCCCGGCCCTACCTGTCCTCGCCTGCGATTTCATGTGTCAGGGTTTCCTGGTGCCGTTGGACCACCCGTGCAATCGATGTGTGCGCTACACCGAACCGTTAACCAATTGACCGTTACCCGTGTCCTTCGTCGTGGAGTGTTAACTGCAGGCACTGATTTCTTGACAGTTGACGCACTATCCTCTCCATGTTTATCGGAGTCGCGTTATTTTTGAAGCAGTAGTATATATATATATATATATATATAATATATATATATATATATATATATATATATATATATATATATATATATATATATATATATATATATATATATATATATATTATATATATATATATATATATATATATATATATTTGACATTTGTCCAAAAAGTTCAGTGAATGCTAAGAGAACCACAATAGGGGAGGAGCCAGGAGCGCGCGCATATGCAAGGCTATCAAGAGACATGCCGAAAAGCAACACCTAGCGTCGTGTACACGTGAGTCAGTGTAAACCACAGTGGACAGTCAACCGTTGTCATTATAAAATCTAGTGTCGCAGTGCGATGGGGCAACGATTGAACATCAAATTGGGGAAAACCCAGAGAGGCGTATGGAATGTCGATGCAGGTATAAAAAGGTGCTTACGAATGGTTCAAACACTTCCTTCAAAGGAAGGAAACGACTGAGGTCGTCTACAGGCAGGATCCCAGACATACATGATCGAGAGAGTGCGACACTTGTTGGACCGGCGACTAACTCAACGATTGACAGCTGAGGCAAAAGGCATTATTAATAAGTAAACGGCGCACACCATTATCAGCGAAAATTTGGGTAAGCGAAAGATTTATTGCCGGTTTGTGCCGCACATGCTGACCGAGAAACAGAAAGGTAAGCGAATGGAGGCCTCTGGAGATTTCATTACCATGTATGACAGGAATTTATCCTTTCTGCGAAGCATCGTTACAGAGGATAGTAGTTTCGCTAACACTTAGTCGACGGCCAAAGTCACGCTGTGTGTATGAGATACCTTTCCCTTTTATCGTCGGCGGCGCGTTTGATCCTCGTAATTATACCTTTTCTCGTCGTAATTATTATTTATTTTTATTTATTATTATTAATTATTATTATTATTATTATTTATTTATTTATTTTTATTTATTTTTGTTATTTATTTTTTTTCTGCGTTTTGCGTGTTGGTTCTGCTCCGGCTCCTGTTATATATATATATATATATATATATATAATATATATTGTCTGAATCACTTCATTTCCACGGTGACGCGATTTTTGCTTTCCTTCGGGAACTGACTCTTCTCTATAATATTTAATAATGGCATTTCCGTTTTCATGCGTTCTGTTTAGGAGTTGCCCCTGTAGTTGTTTTTTTGACTCGGTATCGTCGCTTTTTTTGTGCGCAGTGGTGGCTACTGTACACTCACAAAAAAAAAAATATATATATAATAATATATATATATATATATATAATATATATAATGAATATATATATATATATTATATATATATATATATATATATATATATATATTATCGAAAAATCGATCCCCGCAGGGGATCGATTTTGAGTTTAAATCGAATCCCGTAGGGGTTCGATTTTTACGCACGCGAGCAAGGGTGGATCGAGATATTTAAGGTACTATTGCCTCGATTTTTTTATTTTTTACTGTTTTTATTAATTATGTATAATTGTTATTCAAAGCATTGCCACCGCACCGCACCGATCATCAGATAGAGTTTGAGACATGGTATCTCTCTCAAACTTGGTACCTCGTTTAGGGATGACGTAACCTCATCGCTGACGAGGTTACATGGCCGTGCTTTCCCCCTTAGATATTGACATAGAAGGCTGAACTTGGTATACGCCCTATCTTATAAGGTATTATTATTTATTATTATTATTATTATTATTATTATTATTATTATTATTATTATCGGTCGTGGGGTGCAGACCCCATCCAAGTAGGAAATATCTCTCTCT
>JABUQX010104269.1:17500-20108 GCA_015478945.1 Trachelipus rathkii | reverse complement strand
ATTTGCCTATATATTTCAGGTATACTGATACCAACAGCAATCCTGCTGATTTATTGACCAAAGGTGTATCATTTAAAAAATTTATTGAAATTAAAAAATTCTGGGTGAATGGACCTCCATTCTTGTCTAATGATTTTAAAAATTGGCCTACACATGAGCTGTTGAGCATTCCCCCTGAGTGTAAACTTAAGTCCTTTGTACATTGTACTGTCACTAATGCTGTTGATGATGTCTTAGACATTGAAAGGTTTTCACAGTTTGATAAGTTGATTAAGATAACTACTTATCTGTTTAAATTTAGGTATATTAAAGTGGTGGAAGCTGATCCTGCCAAATGTGCTGTACTTTACTGGATTAGGCGTATGCAACTTGCATGTTTTGGAAAAGAAATTAGTTTTCTCAAAGCTAATGATGATTCTCAGCATATTCCCTCTCTTGTTAAAAACTTAGATCTATTTTTGGACGATGATGAAATTCTCCGTTCCCATGGGAGGATTTCTAAGTCTCTTCATTTTAGTTTTGATATTTGTAATCCCATTTTACTGGGCAAAGTACACCACTTCACCAGATTGATTATTTTGAATGCTCATTCTCAAGTTCAGCATCTTGGGGTGCAAACTACTTTAAACTGTGTTAGAAATAAAGGGTTCTGGATCCCTCAAGCCAGACAAGCTGTTAAAAATACCTTGTCTTCATGTTTCTTATGTAAGAAATATAATGCTCTCTGCTTCAATTATCCCAAACTTACCAACCTGCCAAAAAACCAACTAGCTTTGATCAAACCTTTCCATCATGTGGGAGTTGATTTCACAGGTCATGTTTCTGTTAAGAGCACAGAAAGTAAGGAGGATTACAAAATGTATATTTTACTTTTTACTTGTTTGAGCATTAGGGCCTTACACCTGGAGCTTGTTCCTGACATGTCTACAGAGAACTTTCTACTTGCCTTTCAAAGGTTCTGCAATAGGTACACTATTCCTTCTCACCTGTACTCTGATAACGCTCGAGCATTTGGAAAATCAGGAGATATCCTGAGTAATGTATTTTATTCCCAAGAATTTTGTGATCACCTAACTAGGTGTCACATTAACCCTTTCACTGCGGCCGCTGACTCAGCGTGTGTACCGCTCATGACGGAAGAAATACGCACATGGAAGAAATACTCACATATTTATTTATTTTGCTTCCGTATATATATATATATATATATATATATATATATATATATATATATATATATATATATATATATATTATTATTATTATTATTATTACACTAGCACTTTTGTCCCGCTTGAGCGGGGTAGTGGTGCGTACAGCCTTCCTCATTCACACCCCCCCTCATCTCGCCCTCACCCACCTCCTCCACTCCCCTCTATCCCTCGCCAACTCCCTACCCTCTTCCTCCCCCATCCCTCCCTCCTCCAACATCTCCTTTATTCCATCCATCCACCTCCTTCTTGGTCTCCCCCTTCCTCTCCTTCCTATCCCCTCCGCCTCCCAAACTCTTCTAACCACTCTCTGCTCCTCCATTCTCACTAAATGCCCATACCATCTTAACATTCCCTTCTCCGCTCTTCCCACCAGACCCTTCCTCCAATCACACCTCTCCCTCACCACCCTATTCCTGATCCTCTCCCTTCTGCTAACCCCACAAACCGCTCTCAACCCCTTCATCTCAAATACTTCCAACTTTTTCCTGGACCTAGCATTCAATCCCCACGTTTCACACCCATACAGCACCGCTGGTACACAGATTTTTTCGAACATACTCATCTTAACTTTCCGTGATAGATCCCCCCCTTTCCATATTTCTCTCAGACCACTCAAAGCCCTCATTCCTTCACCAATTCTATGTTCTATCTCCTCCTTCATCCCTCCCCCCTTACCCAACTCCATCCCTAAGTATCTAAAAATCTTTACTTCTTCCAATACTACCCCCCTACTCTAACCTCTTACCACTGCTTCTCCTAGCTTTTTTCTTTCTCACACACTAACACTTTACTCTTACCTGGATTTATTTTAAGCCCCTTTTGTCCACACACCCTCTCAAACTCCCTCACCAAATACCTCAGCCCTTCCGCGTTCTTCGCCACTAGGGCAGTATCATCCGCAAACAGTATCATGTTCACTTCCCTTCTATCATCCCCATTCATCAATTCCACCCCCCTCCCCTCCCTCACCATTCCTCTGCACACACTCTCATAAAAACAAAATTGAATAGCCGATGGCGACATTACACACCCTGCCTCAAGTTCCACACACCGCCCAAAAACATCTCCACTCTCCCCTCCTAACATCTCTCACACACATTCTGCCTATTCTTATAAAAAGCCCTAATACCTTTCCCTAAATTACCCCCCACCCCATTTTCCTCCAACACCCTCCACATTTCACCCCTATTCACTCTATCATATGCTTTCTCTAAATCTAAAAAACATCCATACACTTTCCCTTTTCTCTCAATACTTTTCTCTACAAGCATCTTTAGTGTGAACACTTGGTCCACACACCCTCTTCCCTCCCTAAATCCTCCTTGTTCTTCCCCCACTCTCCCCTCCGTTAAACCTCTTACTCTCTCAATCAATATTCTTCCGTACACTTTTCC
>JABUQX010104269.1:5000-10000 GCA_015478945.1 Trachelipus rathkii | reverse complement strand
ATATATATATATTATATATATATATATATATATATATATATATAATATATATATATATATATATATATATATATAATATATATATATATATATATATATATATATATATATATATAGTTTATGCTATTAGGAATATGGGAGATAAAATCATGAGCTTCACACATCAATACGGCTAAATTTATTATTTATATTTGAAAGGATTTGAAGAAACATTTATTTGCAAAAGTGATAGATTTATATATAAATTTTATTTGAAGACGAATTAATTAAGATTTTTATTTTAAAATATTTTTAAGAACAATTTTTATTTAGAAAATAAAATTGTCTTATGGGAAAAAAGATTCATAAAATAACTCTACACTCTGCATCTTGGATACGAAGGAAAGTTATAAATGGAAGTAAAAAAGTTATTACCTGGTTCCATTCTCGATTATATAACTGGTTCTATGTTGGGTTCCAGTCTCGATCATATAATTGGTTTTATGTTGGGTTCCATAATTGGTTCTACGATTGTTTTTGAGAATCTCATCGGTAACTGAATATTACACTATTGAAGACTTTTCTATTATTTTGGGATATTTATCATTGAAGAAGTTCTAATTCCTTACAGCACTACTAAGGCAGTGAGAAGGATTAAGATTTGATATTTATCATTTGAATTAGAAGATTACTAAAGAATATAGTTCTCTGGACAAGGATTAGAAAGTCTAAGTAATTATTCAGAAGAAAATTTTGTAAGAGATTAGATAGCAATCAGTGTGAGATTTATTAGAACATTTTGAAGAAAAGTTATACAACTTCGAGAGACTTATTGGAACTATTACTTGCTATAGGAGAGTCTAGTAACATTGAGAACGACTTACATCTGGATTAAGGAACCATTATTTATTGTAAGGAATTTACTTACTGAGAGTAATTGATCATTGATATTTGAGGAGTCCATCTGCGACTCAGGAATAATTTTGGAATCAGAAGACTTCGTAGATTTCACTACGCTTCGTATTTGAGAAAGTGGAAAACTACATTGTGAATCATACCCTAGACATTTTATACAGTTTATTCTATTTTGATTTGTATTGTTTAATAAACGAACTCGGGAAATGTCACTCTGTTATTGACGGAAACCCCATCTTGTGACAATAAATTGGAGGCTCTGTCCGGAATATTTTCTAAAAGGAAATACTGAGACCAATAAATTGAAGACTCTGTCTGAATTTGCTTCTGAAGAAAAGGAATATATCAGTGGTCTTATTTGGAACAGTTCCTAAAAGAATATCACAGTCGTCATTCAAAGTAAAGACAACTCTTGTGATACTGATATTAAAGTGTGAGCCTCTATTAAAATTTACCTTTTTAATATGGATTGTGCTGCATTAGCAAAGATCGCCCAAGATCTTGGACTAAAGGGAAAAGAGGCAAGGGAATTTATAAAGGAACATATTGAAGCAGCAGAGAGACAGAGGGAAGCTGCCAAAAGAAAGCAGCAGAAAGACAGAGCGAAGCCACAGAAGAAGCAAGCAGAAAGATAAAAGCTGCTAAAGAAGCAGCTGAAAGAGAGCCACAGAGAGATCATGAGCTTGAGCTCAGAAGGCTTGAATTACAAGCAAGCAACACCAGTCACTCACATGTTACGAATAACAACGAAGGCAAGGCAAGAGTACCTAAACTTCCCCCCTTCGCTGATAACAGAGATGAGATTGACTGTTACTTGGAACGGTTTGAAAGATTCGCCGAGATTAATGAATGGGATAGAGGGAATTGGGCGTCACATCTCAGTGCTTTACTGACAGGAAAAGCCCTCATTGCGTATTCCCGTATTCCGAAAGAGGATTCCAGGACTACGATAAATTAAAAGAAACGCTCTTACTCCTGTGTATATCTACTGCAGACGATATAGGCAAAAAATTAGAAGCGCAAAAAAGCTCGATAGTGATGAAAAGGCCTATTGCAGTTTATTTGATAGATTTGAAAAATTACTGATAAAGTGAGACAGAGCTTGCCGAAATCAATAAAATTTCGCTGATATTAAATTAATAGTGGTCGAGCAGTTAGTAAACACATGTCCTAAAAACGTAGCGACCTTTTTGAGGAGAGTAAAATCAATAAACTTGATATCCATAGCCCAAGAGGGGAGAATACCTCTTGCTCATAATAAGAAACTTGTCGTCAATAAGAAATTAAAGAAGACATATCAGGAAAAAGAGAAAGAAATATGTGCGATGAAAAACAACCACAACTTTGATAAAGTCAAAGCCTCAGTCAACGTGCTTAAGATGTTGGTAAAGTGGTCAATAAAGATCGAATGCAGGAACTATAATCCTTACAGAAGAGATAGCCAATATAGAAACTATAATAGCCGCATTAACAGTAACTGGAGAGAGGGTCCAAAAAGAGCGGGCCGCTGCTATAACCAAGAGGGGGTGACGATCATAAGACACGAAGCGAAATAAAGATTATACCTCTGCACGCTATATCAACACTTGAAGCGTAAAGAACAGGATGACAGTGTAGACGTTATGAAATATGACGGCAAAGATAATAGGATCGCATTGGCTTGTGGCAAAACGATACCTGTTATCAGGAGTGCTTGCGTAAAGGATAGAAACGGAAGAGTGAATATGTTGCCCGTAGTCGATGGAAAAATTAATGGAGTTGCTAGAAAAGTATTGAGAGACGCAGGCTGCGACTGTGTCATTGTCAAGAGGGAATATGTTTCGGCTGATCAACTAACTGGAAAGAGAAAGCAAGTAATGCTGATTGACAATAAAATCAGAGACTTTCCGGTAGCCATCATTGACGTCGATACGCCTTATTATTCAGGACGCGTTGAAGCGATACCCTTACCTGATGCTATCTACGATCTAGTGATAGGTAATATTCCAGGCGCGAGAGACGCAAGTACGCCACTGCCGGACAATAAAGAACGAAAAGGAGCGGCAGATAAGAAAACCCTTCAGCTTACTGATTTAATAAACAAGTTGTCCGCGGAAAACGAAAGTCTGCGCGAGTCCTTAAACGAGAAGGATAAAGAAAATGAAACCTTGAAGAAAGATTTACAAGAGAGAATAAAAACATTGGAGAATGATGAAAAGTCGACAATGTCAGAAACTGATTACTTTTCAAGAAAAGTAATAGAATTTGAGCGTCGAATTCAAGAGCTTGAAAAATCAAAAATTCATTCGGCAGATTTAAGTCATACTCAGGAACGACTTAGGAAACTTTATGGAGAATTGGCTTCTAAATGCGAAGAAAATTCAGGCCATATTTCTGAGATAGTAAAGCTCAAGAGCAAATTACACAATCTCCAAATTGAATTAGATGAAGCCAGGAATGAAGTTATAGTAACTCGATGCGCCGCCGAAAATGTTGCCGCGGCTGAAAAACGAAAATGTGAATCAGAGTTCGTCTCCATTCAGCAGATTATGAGAGAGAAATTTATTTCAGCTGAAAATGAAATTCAGTATCTCAAATCAGTTATAAAGAAACTAGGAAAGGAGAAACTTCATTTTCAAGCCTTATATGAAAAGTTAATTGGAGACAGTGATTTGAAGAGAGAAGACTTCTTGAGTCAAAATGTTATATCTGCAATTGTAGAAATAATTTTGAGGAAGAATCAAAGTCTCAGTTCTGCACATTCAACAAGTTTGAATACTAACTTATTAGAAGAAGTTACGATTAGTAATGAATCAGTAAAGGAGTCTGAAGTGATGGATACATCAGTTGAAGATTTAACAATTGATCCAGCTAATGAAAATAAAAATGAATCGATGGAAGTATCTAAAGATAAGTCCTTAGATGAGTCAAAGGTTAAAGAATATTTGAATCTTGGGAAAGTTAAAAAGAAAGGAACTCTCAAACATCTAGTTGAAAAGAGAGGTAAAAGGAAAAGAAAGATTGCTGGAAAAGTTGTACTAGAAGCAAAGAATAAGGCTGTAGTAGAGGGAAAAGAAACACCTTTGAAGGAAATACCCTTGATTCGGAAAACACCTACTGAAGATTTGAGATTACCTGACGAGGATTGGGATGTGAAGCTCAGTGTTTTGTTAAAAGAAAAGCCCCAGTTTTCTTTCTTAATGGGGGCGTGTGTTATGCTATTAGGAATATGGGAGATAAAATCATGAGCTTCACACATCAATACGGCTAAATTTATTATTTATATTTGAAAGGATTTGAAGAAACATTTATTTGCAAAAGTGATAGATTTATATATAAATTTTATTTGAAGACGAATTAATTAAGATTTTTATTTAAAATTATTTTAAGAACCAATTTTTATTTAGAAAATAAAATTGTCTTATGGAAAAAAAGATTCATAAAATAACTCTACACTCTGCATCTTGGATACGAAGGAAAGTTATAAATGGAAGTAAAAAAGTTATTACCTGGTTCCATTCTCGATTATATAACTGGTTCTATGTTGGGTTCCAGTCTCGATCATATATTTGGTTTTATGTTGGGTTCCATAATTGGTTCTACGATTGTTTTTGAGAATCTCATCGGTAACTGAATATTACACTATTGAAGACTTTTCTATTATTTTGGGATATTTATCATTGAAGAAGTTCTAATTCCTTACAGCACTACTAAGGCAGTGAGAAGGATTAAGATTTGATATTTATCATTTGAATTAGAAGATTACTAAAGAATATAGTTCTCTGGACAAGGATTAGAAAGTCTAAGTAATTATTCAGAAGAAAATTTTGTAAGAGATTAGATAGCAATCAGTGTGAGATTTATTAGAACATTTTGAAGAAAAGTTATACAACTTCGAGAGACTTATTGGAACTATTACTTGCTATAGGAGAGTCTAGTAACATTGAGAACGACTTACATCTGGATTAAGGAACCATTATTTATTGTAAGGAATTTACTTACTGAGAGTAATTGATCATTGATATATGAGGAGTCCATCTGTGACTCAGGAATAATTTTGGAATCAGAAGACTTCGTAGGTTTCACTACGCTTCGTATTTGAGAAAGTGGAAAACTACATTGTGAAT
>JABUQX010104268.1:32500-39976 GCA_015478945.1 Trachelipus rathkii | reverse complement strand
TTATAATAAAAATTATAATTAATATTATATACTAATAACTTTAATAATATAATTAATATAATAATATATATATTAATAATATATATATAAGATAATTATATATATATATAAGTATTATATAACATATTTTATAATAATATTATTATAATTATATATATATTTATATCTTTATTAATACTATTTATATATATATTATAATATAATATATATATTATATATTATATAATGTCTTGTTAACTAATATTCGTAATCACATTCGAATATAAGTTGAAATCAAAAACTATCGTGAAAATCGAAAAAAAAAAATTTAAAAAAATATTTCAATCTAAGTGTTTTAATATTAAGATTAAAAATAAATAAATTAAATAATTGATAAAGTAATGCAATAATATCCTCTACATGTATTGCTGTGTTAATATCAGTGGAAAATTTTATAAAAATAAAAAAAATAAGTTATAAATTATTAATACAAAAAAGGAAATGATAAAAATATGTTTAACAAATTATACAAATTAAAATACATAATTTATTAATTTCTGATATTATTATTATACTATTATTATTATTATTATAATTATATTCATTAATAATATTATTGATTATTTTTTATTTATTATATTATTATATATTACCCCAGTTTAATTTAATAGCATTGATAATAAGTACTAATAACAGACTAGATAATAAGTAATAATATAAATAGTAAAAGAATTAAAAACTATGCAGAATATATTTTATTAGTAAATAATTAATAATACGCAGTTCCTCTTGATCAATAATATAATAATAATAATAATAATAATAATAATTAATAATATATTATAGAAATAATAATAATAGAAGATAATAATAATAATAGAACCAATATATCAGCATTTATCTTCATTTCACGAGTCCTTCAGGCAGTAATAATTAGGATTAATTATAGCTTAATGAAAGGTTGAGTACTTGCGAGTTATACATATATATGTTCTTAAAGCCAGGCACTCTAAATATACATATCACAAAACTTAGGATAGCCCGTTCGTTTGAAAGATTATTGGTACACAAATAATTTCTCCCATATCTTGTTGAGATTATATAATTAGTAATACAATACGTCTTAAATATATATAGTAATATATCGCATCATCTCTACTCTTAACTTCAATCATTCTTTATCAATAAGTATAATATTATATATATTATATAATTATATATATAACTATATATATATATATATAATAATATATATATATATATATATATATAATTTATATTATATATACTATATATATATATATATATATATATATATATATAATTAAATATAATATATATATTATATATATATATATATTATTATATACGTATATATATGCATTTCCTCTGTCATAACGTGTATATAAATAGTATATATATATATATATATATATGCTAGTACAGAAGTTTTGGAGTTATGGAAATAATATAAAAAATGGAAAACTTTACAACTTTATGAGCATTACATAAATTTCTTACTAACTCTAAGTTATGGCGCTACTGAGAGTTAACGATTTTCTTTTTAGTCACTAAATAATTGAATCCCCACCAAAAACAGTTGATACACTGGAAGTGGTGTTGTGATCATCTCCTACAGCACAATTCAGTACGGCATTAGTCAATTGTTTACTGCAGATGTTTTCATTATGTGATCAATAAAATTGTTATCTGATGATTGGTTTCAGTTCTTATGAAGTGCTGCCTGAAAGAACTTGTGTTGTCAAATTGTCCAAATGTTCTTCCATGGCGGAATACCTTTTTATTCCTGGATCATCTGGCAATTTTCTTATTGATTCTGGCGAAGATAACAGTGTTTTTCAAACAGTTGAGAAAAGCATACATCAACTTCACGTGATGCACACTACTTGTCTGGTAAAGACTTCTAAACAATCATAATATTACAGAAGGCGAGTTCAATGTTCAATGCTCAATGACTTTCATCAGTGATCACAAACCTGCAAGAAATTAGGCAAATATTTTGGCACCAGAATACAACAACATCGAACTATTTTACACAACTCTGTGAAAGAGGATACATTTCGCCCTAGAAATAAAAAAATCGAAAATTTATCAAAGGTGACTTCACTTACTGCGAAGACATTGATGGTCTGATAGATGCAATGAATATTAAGTACATTCCTGATCAGAGACTACAATTCAATGACATTTCTAAGACAATTCTCAAAGCAGTCTTTTTCCAAATGAAAAATAAATTCTTTTCATTCCTGTGATATATGATAAAGGCACAAAAGAAATGTATCCAATTATCAACAACATCCTGGTTGGAGATAGAATAAAAGAATTACCAGTGGAAAGTTTGTCGTGATTTCAAGGTAATTGCCACTTTATTAGGATGGCAAAACGACTACACAAAGTAATGTTGTTTCCTATTTGGTTGGATAATCCTCTCCAGAGACACCCAATACGCTAGAAGTAGTTGGCTCCAAAGACAATAATTAACCCCCTTAAAAGAAAAACGCTGTATAAAAGTCTTTGATAGAGTCTAACAAAATTTTACTCACTCACAACATTTTAAATTGGGGTTTTTAAAGAATTCTATTAAAGTTTTAATGTGAGAGGTACTGCACAAATCACGTAATATCTTCAAAAAATTCCCAAAGTTCATCTTCGAGAAAGTAAAACCAGGCGAATTTACGGTCCACAAATCAGGCAATTTTTTTTTAAAACGTCAATTTGAAAAAGTGCTAAGTGACAAGGAGAAAGTAGAATGGAAATCTTTTAAAAAAGTTCTGAATGTCTTTCTGGGAAATTTCAAACCTGAGAATTTCAATGAACTTGTTGAAAAAGATCTTATGAATTTGCATGAACGGATGGAGTGTAATACCTAGCAGAAAATGCACTTCTTGAAATCTCACATGGATTTATTTAACCAACAATGAGGTGACAAACATGTTCAGTGCTTCCACAAAGACATTTCAATTAATGATGGAGCAAAGGTACAAAGTAAATAAAAAAATTCAATGTTTGGTGATTATAGATGTATGGTGAAAGAAGTACCCTTGAAATAAAAGAAGACACCTTTAAAGAATATAATATAAAGATTATTATATTTTACATATAATTCTGAAATGAAAATTATCTCTTCAAACAAAGAGCCAACAATTAGTCAGAGTAAAACACACAAAGAAAATCATATTCTCATTCTTCATAACATTTTAATCACCCAAATTTATTGACAATGATAACAAAACGTTGAAAAGAGACCTTACATATCCAATATTCCCATAGACTTTTCTAATTAACTTCTCGCCATCTGAGAAGGAGACCCCGATAACAAAATGAAATCAATATCTGGGTAATCTGCCTTCCTCTGGAGCCAAAGAGTGGTTGACGAAGGCAAAACTCTTCAAAGAGCACCGAAGATGCTATAGAACTAAAAAATAACTACAGTATATATATATATAATATATATAGTTATATATATATTATATATTGATAATATATATATATATAATAATATATATATATATATATAGAATTATATATATATATATATTATATATATATTTATATATATACTATAATATATATTATATATATTATATATATATATATATATTATAATATAATTATTAAATATTAATAATAATCCCGTTTAAACGCAAATAGCATTATCATATAAATATTTATATAAATTAATTAATAATAATTTCAATAAAATAAATATTGTACCCGAATAATATAATCAATAAATGTTAAAATTATATTATGAAATAATCTTAATCCTAAGCATGAATAATCTACCTTTTCCGAAGAGGGCGTAATTAAACACCGTCCAAACACCCCTGGTTGAATATTCTTCCCGCTGGGATAATAGAAGGGGTTTATCGAGGGAAAATAACCTCGGTTGGCCAATGTTGATCCTGAAATTATTAACCTATTCCAGGGCAGTGTCTTGTAATATACGAATCCTCTAAGAGATAAATAAGTCTTACATTTTTAGTGCCGCTATAAGGGACGGAAACACGGTCCCTTCAGAAGCTCATTTCTCTCTATGTATTTTATTTTTATATTAAATGGTTGAATTTTATGATAATAAATAACGCTTTTCTTTCGTTTTTTGATTTGAATTTGATTTGATTAAGTAAAAAGGATATGAGTATGAAACAGCATCACTAAAGAGTGTTAAATGTAATTATGATAATTTTAAATTTGTGGGTTATAATACTAATGTATCATATCGTTTTTAGAGGGAAATAAAAATGAAAATAATTTATATATATATATATATATATAAATATATATATACTTTTATAATATATATATTTAATAATATAGTACTATATATATATACTATCTATAAGCCATTATATATATATGTATATATATATATTAATATATAATAATTATATAGTATATATATATATAGTATATAATATATATATATATGACTAAATTTATATATAATATACTTATATAATAGATTAATATAAAAACTACTAAATATATACTATATAAATATATATATATCTCCTTTTGGTAAAAAAAGCCAAAGCCACACCCCCCCCCCCCCCCCCCCCCAACCTTCTTCCGCCCCCCCCCCCCCCCCGCCCCCCACCCCCCCCCCCCCCCCCCCCTAAACAATTCTTAATAGAGCTAGGGCGGGAAATTCCGCAAGATCCTCCCCAATTCAATGGCTGGACATGCTTCGATACATGACGCCTGAAGGGTGTAGCAAGCGAATCAGGCAGTTAGAAAAATCGCATAATCAAAGGACTATCTCTAAGCTTTTCCAAGAATTAACGCAATGGAAAGATGAGCCAATAGCTGTTAAGTCAGGCGTGCAGAGAGTTGGAAAAAAATGTCAATAATGGTGTGGTTTAAATGTAGGGTTGTGTGTGGTCGCTTGGGGGCGAGGCACCAGACGAAGGGACGATGAGAGCAGAGAAGAGAGGGTGGGAGCCTTGATGAGAGGACGAGCCTACATAGAGGGGGTGAGAGAGAGGGAGGAGAGGAGAAGCAGGACGAGAAGGAGGAGGTGGAGCAGGAGAAAGAGGGAGGAAGGGAGAGAAAGAGAGGAGGAGGAGAGAGTTCAGAAAAAATAGTAGGCCCCCCCGTTTGAAAATTATAAGCTAAAAAAATAGTGGAAGCAGCCTCCTAAGCAACTCGCAGTGGCATAATAAGAGGGGGGGGGGGGAGGGGGGGGGGGGGGACTAGAAAGAACTAGAGAGGAGGAAAAGTTGAAAAGATTTGAAAAACCATAGAGCTCCACCTTTTTTGAAAGGAGCAGCTGAGTGAGTGGAACCACCTTTTAGATTGCGTGAGGCCACACTCCATGCGGGGGTGGTGATTGGAGAAACCCCCATTAAATACGAGACAATGCAATAACGCGCATACCCATTCGATTCCGAGGTGTCTTTACTTTTCAAGCACTATCTACTTTTCTGAACTCTCTCTCTCTCTCTCTCTCTCTCTCTCTCTCTCCGTCTCTCTCTCTCTTCTCTCTCTTCTCTCTCTCCTCTCTCTCTCTCTCTCTCTCCTCTCTCTGCTCTCTCTCTCGCTCTCCTCTCTTCTCTTCGCACACACACAAACACACACAGACCATAACATACCCACCTCCAAACGGCGGCATCTACTTGTCTAACTCTCGATCTGACACCAGCTTTAGCAGCTATGCTTCAATCTTTCATTGCTAATCTGGAAAAGCTTAGAATACACTTTATTTATCGATTTTCCTAACTCCCTTTCGCTTGCACCACCTTCAAGCGTCATGTACGAAGCATGTCAGCCATTGAATTGGAGGATTGGGAATTTCCCCTAGCTTCTATTAGATTTGTTAGGCCTCTGGCCTTTACCCACCAAAGGAGATTATATATTTATATATGTTTATTCTTTAATGGAATACATGTCACATACCAGAGATTAAATAATTATATATATCTTATATATAATATTCTATATACTAGATATATATAGTATATTATATAATATTATAATATTAGATATTTCTAATAATATAGATATAGTTATATTATATCCATTATTTATATATATATATATATATATATATATATATATATATATATATTATATATATATATATATATATATATATATATATATATATATATATACTAAAATATTTCATTTTATTCCACTATATAAACGATATGATACATTAGTATAATAACCCACAAATTTAAATTTGAAAATATACATTAAAATATATAAATTTCGACCTTACCGATTTTTACTTATCAAATCAAATCAAATCAACATATTAGATATTACTTATCATTAAAATTAACAATTTAATATAAAAATAAATACATAGAGGAGAAATGAGCTTCTGAGGGGACGTTTTCGTCCCTTTTGGGCCCTAATTAAGACTTATTATCTCTTACATTCAGATTCCAGTAATACAAGACACTCCTGGAGTAGGTAATAATCTTCAGGATCACATTGCCACCGGAGGGATTATTTTCCTCATCGATAAACCTTACTCTATTATCCAGCCGAGAATATCCAACATGTGGACGGTGTTTAATTACGCCCTCTTCGGAAAAGGTAGATTATTCATCGGTAACATTTAGTAATTATTTCATAATTATATATTACACATTATTGATATTAATTATACCGTATATATTTATTATGATTATTATTAATTAATTATATAAATATTTATATGATAATGCTATTTGCGTTAAACGGATTATTATTATATTTAATAATTATATATATATATATATATATTATATATATATAATATATATATATATATATATTATATATATATATATATTATATATATATATATATATATATATATATATATAAATTATATATATATATTATATATATACATATATATATTATATATATATATATATATATATTATATATATTATATATATATATAATATTATTTTTAGGTTCTATTACATCTCTCGGTGCTCTTGAAGGAGTTGCCTTCGTCAACACTCCTTTGGCTCCAGAGGAAGGAGATTACCCAGATATTGAATTTCATTTTGTATCGGGGTCTCCTTCTTCAGATGGCGGAGAAGTAATTAGAAAGTCTATGGGAATATTGGATAATGTAAGAGTCCTCTTTTCAACGTTTTTGTTATCATTGGTCAATAAATTTTGGGTGATTAAATGTTATGAAGATGAGAATATGATTTCTTTGTGTGTTTTAAATCCCTGACCTATTGTTGGCTCTTGTTTGAGAGATAATTTCATTTTCAGAATTATATGTAAAATATAATAATCTTATATTATTTATCTTTAAAGGTGTCTTCTTTTATTTCAAGGGTACTTCTTTCACCATACATCTATAATCACCAAACATTGAATTTTTTTATTTACTTTGTACCTTTGCTCCATCATTAATTGAAATGTCTTTGTGGAAGCACTGAACATGTTTGTCACCTCATTGTTGGTTAAATAAATCCATGTGAGATTTCAAGAAGTGCATTTTCTGCTAGGTATTAC
>JABUQX010104268.1:15000-22500 GCA_015478945.1 Trachelipus rathkii | reverse complement strand
TTATTATTATTATTATTACAGTAATTTTAATAGCATTGATAATAATACTAATAAAACAGCTAGATAATAATAATTAATAATAGATAATAATAATAATAATAATAATAATAATAATAAAATAATAATAATAATAATAATAATAATAATAATAAAATAATAATAATAATAATAATTAATAATAATAATAATATAATATAATCAAAATAATAATAATTAATAAAATACAATACTCAACCAAAGTTCTCAAATCGAGTCCTTCAGGTCAGTCAATAATGAGGATTAATTATAGGCTTAATGAAAGTTTGAGGATCTCAATTTGATGTAACCAACTGACCTTGAGTCTTAAAAGCATCGGCGAAAGATTAATAGCTTCGTGGAAAGTATGGTAGAAATAATCTCCATAGGTTCTGTTCAATGATATAATATATATATATATAATATATATTATATATACTATATATATATATATATATATATATAATATTATATGTATATATATATATATAGTATATATATATATATATATATATATATATATATATATATATAATATATTATTTAATATATATATACATATATATATATATATAATATATTATATATATATATTATTATATATATATATATATATATATATATATATATATATAATATATATATATAATATATATTATATATATATAATATATATATATGTAGTACAGAAGTTTTGGAGTTATGAAAAATATAAAAATGAAAAACTTTACAACTTTATGAGCATTACATAAATTCTCTACTAACTCTAAGTTTCCTTACATACACAATTCCTGAAGTTGGTAACATTCTTTTTGTCACTAAATAATTGAATCCCCACCAAAAACATGTGATAACACTGGAAGTGGTGTTGTGATTCTCCGTTTTACCACATGTCGATACGTTATTTCAATGTTACTGCAGATGTTTTCATTATGTGATCAAATAAATTGTTATCTGATGATTGCTTCATTCTTATGAAGTGCTGCCTGAAAAGAACTGTGTTGTCAAATTGTCCAACATGTTCTTCCATGGCGGAATACCTTTTATTCCTGAATTCATCTGGCAATTTTCTTATTGATTCTGGCGAAGATAACCAGGTTTTCAAACAGTTGAGAAAAGCATACATTCAGACTTCACGTTGATGCACACTTACCTTGTCTGGCGTAAAGACTTCTAACAATCATAATATACCAGAAGCGAATTCAATGTTTCAAGCTCATGACTTTCATCATGTGGATCACAAACTGCAAGAATTAGCAAATGAGTTTGCACCAGAAGTACAAACACATCGAAACTATTTTACCACAACTCTGTGAAAGAGGATACATTTCGCCCTAGAAATAAAAAAATCGAAAAATT
This sequence comes from Trachelipus rathkii, assembly GCA_015478945.1. Taxonomy (NCBI): domain Eukaryota; kingdom Metazoa; phylum Arthropoda; class Malacostraca; order Isopoda; family Trachelipodidae; genus Trachelipus; species Trachelipus rathkii. The sequence continues at coordinate 21,126 of JABUQX010104268.1, read as the reverse complement.
TATCAAGGTGACTAACATTACTGCGAAGACATTGATGGTCTGATAGATGCAATGAATATTAAGTACATTCCTGATCAGAGACTACAATTCAATGACATTTCTAAGACAATTCTCAAAGCAGTCTTTTTCCAAATGAAAAATAAATTCTTTTCATTCCTGTGATATATGATAAAGGCACAAAAGAAATGTATCCAATTATCAACAACATCCTGGTTGGAGATAGAATAAAAGAATTACCAGTGGAAAGTTTGTCGTGATTTCAAGGTAATTGCCACTTTATTAGGATGGCAAAACGACTACACAAAGTAATGTTGTTTCCTATTTGGTTGGATAATCCTCTCCAGAGACACCCAATACGCTAGAAGTAGTTGGCTCCAAAGACAATAATTAACCCCCTTAAAAGAAAAACGCTGTATAAAAGTCTTTGATAGAGTCTAACAAAATTTTACTCACTCACAACATTTTAAATTGGGGTTTTTAAAGAATTCTATTAAAGTTTTAATGTGAGAGGTACTGCACAAATCACGTAATATCTTCAAAAAATTCCCAAAGTTCATCTTCGAGAAAGTAAAACCAGGCGAATTTACGGTCCACAAATCAGGCAATTTTTTTTTAAAACGTCAATTTGAAAAAGTGCTAAGTGACAAGGAGAAAGTAGAATGGAAATCTTTTAAAAAAGTTCTGAATGTCTTTCTGGGAAATTTCAAACCTGAGAATTTCAATGAACTTGTTGAAAAAGATCTTATGAATTTGCATGAACGGATGGAGTGTAATACCTAGCAGAAAATGCACTTCTTGAAATCTCACATGGATTTATTTAACCAACAATGAGGTGACAAACATGTTCAGTCTTCCACAAAACATTTCAATTAATGATGGACAAAGGTAAAAGTAAATTAAAAAATTCAATGTTTGGTCATTATTAGATGTATGGTGAAAAATACCCTTGAAATAAAAGAAACACCTTAAAGATAAATAATATAAGTTATTATATTTTTACATATAATTCTGAAAAATTGAAATTATCTCTCAAACAAGAGCCAACAATTAGGTCAGGGATTTAAACACACAAAGAAACATTATTCCACTTCATAACATTTAATCACCAATAATTTATGACCAATGATAACAAACGTTGAAGAGGACTCTTACATTATCAATATTCCCAAAACTTTCTAATTACTCTCCGCCATCTGAAGAAGGAGACCCGATACAAAATGAAATTCAGAATCTGAGTTAAATCTCCTTCCTTCTGGAGCCAAAAGGAATAATGTTGGACGAGCAACTCCTTCAAGACACCGAGAGATGTAATAGAACCTAAAAAAATATATATATATATATATATATATATATTATTATATATAATATATATATATATATATATATAATATATATATATATATACTATATATATATTTAATATTTATATAATATTATATATATATATATATATATATATATTATATATATATATATAGTATAATATATATATAAATATATATATATTATATATATATAATTATTAAATATAATAATAATCCGTTAACGCAAAATAGCATTATCATATAAATATTATATAATTAATAATAAAATCATAATAATATATATACGTATAATAATATCAATTAATGTGTAACTATATAATTATGAAATAATTACTAAATGTTACCGATGAATAATCTACCTTTTCCGAAGAGGACGTATTAAACACCGTCCACATGTTGATATTTCTCGCTGGATAATAGAGTAAGTTTATCAGATGCAGGAAATATCCCTCCGTGGCAATGTGATCCTGAAGATTATTACCTACTCCAGAGTGTCTGTATTACGGAATCTGAATTAAGAATAATAATCTAATTAGGCCCAAGGACGAAAAATCTCCCCCTCAGAAAGCTCATTTCGCCTCATGTATTATTTTGTATATTAAATTGTATTTAATGATAAGTAATATCTAATAATGTTTGATTGATTTTTGATTGATAAGTAAAAATCGGTAAGTCGAAAATTGATTTATTTTAATGTATATTTTCAAATTACATTTTTGACCTTTTAAAAAATCAGTGTATCATATCGAAAGATATATATAAAATGCAGTATTTTATATATTAATATATATATATATATATATATATATATTATATATATTATATATTAAATTATATATATATTATATATAATATATATATATATGTATAGTATATATATATATATATATATATATATATATATTAATATTATATATATATAATATATATATATATATATATAATATATATATATATATGATATATATAAATATATTATATATAGTATATATATATATATTATATAATATATATCTCCTTTGGTGGGTAAAGGCAGAGCTAACAAATTCTAAAGAGCTAGGAAAATTCCCAATCCTCCAATTCAATGCTTGACATTGCTTCAACATGACGCTTGAAGGTGCAGCGAAAGGATAGGACAATCGATAATTAAAAGTCATTCTAAGCTTTTCCAGATTAGCAATGAAAGATTGAGCATAGCTGTTAAGTCAGGGGTCAGAGAGTTGGATAGAAAAATGATGAAATTGTGTGGGTATGTATGTGTGTGTTGTGTTGTGTGTGTGCAGAGAGAGAGAGAGGAGGAGAGAAGAGAGAAAGAGAGAGAGAGAGAGAAGGAGAGAAGATGAGAGAGAGAAAGAAGTGAGAGGAAGGTAGAGAAGAGAGAGAGAGAGAGAGCAGAGAAGAGTCAGAAAAGTAGTGTCGGTTGAAATAGTGATAGTGTAAAAAAGTGAGGTAACAATTCGAAGGGCATAAAGAGACTAGAAAGAGCTAGAGAGAGGAGAGTTGATAAGATGAAAAACCATAGACTCCACCTTTTTAAGGAGAGCTGAGTGAGTGGAACCACCTTAGATGCGTGAGGCACACTCCATGCTGGGGTGGATGGAAACCCCTATAAAAGAGCGAGAACTGGGATGGCTGAAAATAATTGAGTGCCTCAGACACCCAACCTGTTAGAAACTTTGTTTAGAAAGAGAAGTAATGTAATCCTTCCAATAAGTCACGAGAAAAGAAACATCAAGAATATTAAGACATGACGAAGGTCTGAGTTATGTATTTTTGAACATATTATAGTTGTGTGGCAGATTATTTTGAGTTTTGAGGTGTAGAAATTGAGTTTTTGAGTCATTGAAGACAACTATGATCTCAATGTCCCGATTAGAAATTGAAGAAAGGTCAGAAACTAGTTGCTCCAAGGCTGCCTCCCTAGCGTGAACCACTTGCTGTAGTGTGGGACATCTTTGAAGATTAAATAAGTAATGAAGGGCGAAGAAGGTCTCGGCAAGAGTAGATAGGTGAAAGAATCTAAAATAAAATCAATGATTAAATGAGGAAAATAGTGAGAGAAAATGACAAAACCTGAGCGAATACCACTATTATTAGATTTAAAGCATAAACCGTGGCCGTCTGCAACTGCCGCTCTAGATCAGCTGGAGAGGATATCAGAGAGAAAGTCACAGAGAGAAGGATAGATACCAAAGAACGAAAGTACAAAAATCAAACCTTTATACCAAACACAATTAAAATTTCTTCCGATATATTTTGCGCCACAGTAAAAGATTGACCGAAATGCCGAATGGCTTAATTAGACAGAGAATCAGAGGAGAGAGAGAGAGAGAGAGAGAGAGAGAAGAGAAGAGAGAGAGAGGAGAGAGAAGAGAGAAGAGAGAGAGAGAAGACGAGAGAGAGAGAGAGAGAGAGAGAGAGAGGAGAGAGAGATGAGAGATCAAGAGAGAGGGGAATGAATATCGACATTAGAACGTTCCTAACAAAAGCCATATTGGCGATCAGAGATAATATTTAAAGAATTGAGATGTTCCAAAAATCTTCCAGATAAAAGATAATTCGAAAACTTTAGAAAAACCCAATGTAAAGTGATTAAGACGATAATTTTAGGGTTAAGAGGGGGCCCTTTTTAAGCTCAAGCTGTGTAAACGTACTTTCCAACAAACAGGTGGATGGTCGAAATAATAGACAGAAACGAATTAATTTTTTAAACAAAGTGAGAGCTCGGGAGCATAATTTTGAGAACCACAGGAGGAATCACCATTAGGAGAGAAAGCTAATTCTTTGTGCAGGCAGAAAGAACGAAATAATCTTTTTAGAAAATTACAATGTTATATGGCATTTACATTAGTTGGAAAAAGTTAGGAGAAAAGAAAGAATAACACCGGTATCTTCTAGGTGAAATATATATATATATATAATATATATAATATATATATATATATATAATATATATTATATTATATATATAGTAATATATATATATATATTATATATAATATATATTATATATATATATATATATATATATATATATATATATATATATATATATATATATATATATATAATATATATATATATATATATTATATATATATATATATATATATATATATATATATATATATATATATATATATTTATATATATATATATATATATATATTATATATATAAATAATCAAAAGAGTATCAAGAATCAAAGAGTAATCATCGCTAAATCAAAGAGAAATCATCCCTGAATCAAAAAGGAACCATTCCTGAATCAAAGAGTAATCATCCCTGAATCAATGAGTAATCATCTCCAATACAAATAATAATCATCCCTGGATAAAAAGTGATCATCTCTGAATCAAAGAGTAATCATTCATGAATCAAAGTGTAATCATTAATGAATCACATGGTAATTACTCCTTAATAAAATAGTTATCATCCATGATTCAAAGATTATTATCCATGATTCAAAGAGTAATCATATCTGAATAAAAAATGTAATCATCCCTGAATCAAAAAGTAATTATACCTGAATCAAAATGTAATCATTCCTAATATAAAAGGTAATACTATATACTTGAACCAATAAGTAACCATTCTTGATTCAAAGAATAATTATCCCTGAATGAAAGAGTAATCATCTCCGGTTCAAATAGTAATCATCCATGGAAAAAAGAGCAGTCATCCATGAATCAAAGATTGATCGTCATTGAATGAAAAAATACACATCCATTAATCAAGGCATAATAGTAGTCATCCCTTAATTAAAGAGTAGTCATAACTGAATAAATGAGAAATCATTCCCGAATCAAATAATAAGCCAATAATTAAATATTGATTATCCCTTTATCAAGGAGTAGTCATACCTTAATTAAAAAGCAATCACCCCTGAATCAAAGAATAATCATCTCTGAATCAAGTACTAATAATCCCTGAATTAAAGATTAATCATCTCGGAATCAAATACTAATCATCCCTGAATCAAAGAGTGTTCATCCTTGAATAAAATTGTAATTATCTTGAATCAAATAATAATTATCCCTGAATCAAAATGGGTAATCATCCCTGAATCAAAATGAGTAATCATCCCTGAATCAAATAGTAAAAATCCCTGAATCAAAGAGTAATCTTCCATATGATCAGATAGTAATAATTCCTGAATCAAATAGTGATCATCCTTGAATCAAATAGTAATAATCCATGAATCAAAGAGTAATCATACATGCATCAAAAAGAGTTATCATTCTTGTATCAAAGAGTAGTCATTCCTGAATTATAGAGAAATCATCCCTGAATCAAAGAAAAATCATCCCTGAATCGAAAAGTAATCATCCCTGAAGCTAAATGAAATCACTGAATCGAAAAAATAATAATCCTTGTATCAAAGAGTAATCATCCATGAATTAAAAAGTAGTCACTCCTCAATCACAAAATAATCACTCCTGAAACAAGGAATAATCATACCAGAATCAACGAGTAATTATCCCTGAATCAAAGAGTAATTATCCTTAAAAAAAAAAAGTAAACATCTCTGAATAAGAGAATAGTCATCCCTGAATAAAAGAGTAGTCATTCCTTAATCAACGAGTAATTATCCGTGAATCGTAAAGTAATCATTTTGGATTAATAAAGAATAATGATACCTGAATTAAAAACTAACTTACATCTAATGCCTCCAAGTCCTCCCTAGGGCCCACACCAGACAACAAAAGGAGCTGTACAGAGTTGATTGAACCTGCGCTCAGAATAATTTCTTTTCTCGCCATGATCGTGAAAATTTTTCCATGCGGTGAATTCACTCCTT
>JABUQX010104268.1:0-2500 GCA_015478945.1 Trachelipus rathkii | reverse complement strand
CGGGAGACTTGGGTGGTGGCGCTTGACATATCAAAAGCATTTGACCGAGTATGGCACGCGCCACACTGTTCTCCAAGCTCCCCTCCTTTGGGTTTCCTCCTTCTCTTTGCCTTACTTATATCTAGCTTTTTCTTTCAAATCGCTCAATATTGGCTGTTTTTGATGGGGCGACTTCTTCTTCTTTTTCTGTTACAATAGTGTGTTCCTCAGGGTTCTGTTCTTATCTCCTACTTATTCCTACTTTTCATTAAGGATCTTCTCACCTGCACTTCTAACTCTATCCACTCGTATCGATACCTCGACCCTTCATTCTTTAACTCATTTCAATTCTACTCCCACTTTTACTTCTGGAATTGCCTTCTCGTCTTAATCTTTCCGATTTTATTCTCGCTGATGGATAGAAAAAACTTTGTGAAATTCAAAATTCTTAAAAAAACCCAACTTTTACAAAATCTCCTTCTCCAAAATACCTTCTAACTTTCCTCTCTTTCGACGGTTTCTGCCGTCTCTCTGTTGACAATATAAACATCCTTATCCCTTAACTTGAACAAAAAAATGTCTTGAAAACCTCATCAAAACGGTTGCTAGGGCGGCCTTACAAAGAACTGGAAGTTCTGTTTAGACTGTGAGACTTTCCTCCTTTTCTCAGTTTGCTCCGCTATACAAAGGTCTCATCCGCCCATGTGGAGTACTGCTCTCATATCTGGCGGGGGCTCTGGTTTCACCCGGCTTTTGGGACAAGGTCGAGTCAACGGCAAAAAGGCTTATAAACTGTTCTGTACTTTCCAGTCACTTGACCTCTATCTTTGAGAGGCGATGTTGGTGCTTTATTCTCTATCCTATAGGTACCGCAGCGGCAAGTCTCGAGGGAGCTTTATCACTCACGTACCACCACCTTTACGAAGCCTTCGTAGCACAATAGGTGCTGGTATCTGCGCACGAGTATTGTGTTGACATTGGTAACTCCAGGCTAGTTTTGCTGTGGTGCTTCCTTCTTTGAATAGGGCTCTGCCGTGGGTGGTTTTGTGACCAACTTGTTAAAAAAAAATCCTGAATGGGCAGATTATGTGGCGAATGAACTGAATCTCTATTCCCCCCATCCAAAACATTCATTCAGAATATCTAAAAAAATCGAGCTCTCTTCAACATTACCTTTAGATTTACCATATTTCGCAACCACACAAATTTTGACCTTTTTAAACTTAAATTTAACCTTTAGACTTCTAGTACTCACACACACACAAAATCTACCATAGCTCTCTACCACAACTCACTCATCAGAATTGCAAATCCTTCTATCCCCCTCTCATTCCTTTCCACAGCAACACAAACACATTTCACACCACACCACTCATTTTCCCCGTTTCCTTTCATCTTTGTTTCAGTCACAGCGAGCAAATCAAACTTGCCCTTTCTAAATACATCATCACCTCTCTCCTCATCTCCTCAACATTTATTCCTCTGACATTTCATATACAGATATAATTCATACATTTTCGCCGAAGCATTAGAAGGGCGCTTATGCGATCACGACCTTCTCCGAGGCATGCATTAGCATTCCTGGCAAAAGATAAGTGGTAGTAGGCAGCCAACCTAACTACCAACGTCCCTTAGTCGCCTTCTACGACACGCAGGACATACGATGTGTGCCAATTTGTTTCTCCCTACAAGTATGGAGTATTAAGGCGATAGGGATGTCTTAGATGTTGTTCTAGAGAGGGGTGTGGATATTAAGTATGTGTATATGATATGTCTGTCTCGAGGATGAGTGTGGATATGAACGCAAGACAGAAAGGCGAACCATTATAGGCACTGGAATGTCACACATACCATAAGCAAAAATCGATATATAATATAATATATATATATATTACTATATATATATATATATAAATATAAATAAATATATATATATATATATATATATATATATTATATAATAATATATATATATATATATAATTATTATTATTATTATTTTTTACTATTATTTATCATTATTATTATTATTATTATTAATTAATATTATTATTTATTATATTATTTATTATTATATTATTATTATTATATTATTATATTATTATTATATTATATTATTATTATTGAGTTTTAATATTATTCAAAGTTCTTAATATTTGTTCAATTAATCGGCAAAATAATCGGCGAAATTTGCCGATGACGATGACGATGACGATTGGAAAAAAAAATGCGATTGGCGATGACGATGACGATGCGATTAATCGTCCCATCACTAATATATATATATATATATATATATATATATATATATATATATAATATATATATAATATTATATATATATATTATTATATTATATATATATATATATATATATATAATATTATTATATTTATATATATATATATATATATATATATTATATATATTATATATATTATATATTATATTATATAATATATATATATAATATATATATAATATATATATATATATATATATATATATATATATATATATA
>JABUQX010104267.1:0-33193 GCA_015478945.1 Trachelipus rathkii | reverse complement strand
CTTGAAGTTGAATCCGATGTGATGTTACTCTCTCTTAGAAGGGCATACATCATTTGCACAAGCTATCTTTGCTTTCAAACCCCAATACCATTTGCTCTAACACCGATTCCACAAGAGATGTTCTCTTATGAAAAAGGTTATACACCTTACCTATTTTTTGCTCCCATTATCTGCCTAGTCTTGACCTCTCTCTCTCTCTCCAAATCTAGCCACCCCGACGAATTGTCAAAGGCATCATTACTGTCTCATTCTGCAGTTCACGGTGGATTTATTCCAGTGTTTACTAAAGGCTCTAAAACAGGGAACAGTGTGGGTGTGTTTGCTGTCTTTCCTGAGCGCAACCACTTTCATACCCTCCCCACTCATGCTTCAATTTTTACGGCAAAATTAATGGCTATAATGACTGCCCTTTCTTGAATTCTATTCCCTAAACAAGACCACTCCTATGTCATTTATTCAGATTCGATCAGCGCCCTCCAAGCGCTTAAAGCCCCCTATTCTAAAAAAAAAAATGGTAGCCGCAGTACAACAGTTCCTTCGGCTGCTCCAATCTCGTAAAAAACAAATCATTTTATGTTGAACTCCCTCTCACGTAGGAGTAACTGGCAACGAAATCGCTAACATGTACCTATCGGATTCAACTGCACAAGGTTGCCTCTCATCAACTGATTAATATCCTGCCTTCCGACAAGGGTTCCGGTCTTAAAGCGATTACACGAGTTGATACTCGCACGCCTCCATATTGGCCACACCAATATCACTCACAGCCCCTAAACGTGATGGGATCCCCCTCCCTTATGCAAATTTTGTCGTGGCCATTCCCCGCAATCTCTTCACGATAATTGTCTGGCTTTTCTTGATATCAAAGTATATAAGAACGACAACAAATTCCACACTAGCGTTTTCAGGAAACCTACTTTTACTGGATTGACACCTAAACTTAATTCTTTCATTCCCCATATTTTTAAAATTAACTTAATCCAGACACTTTTTGATAGGGGATGCAAGATTTCATCCTTATATGTTAATCTCTCAAATGAACTAGAATTCCTGAAATCGTTATTCATGAAGGAATGGGTTCCCAGGAATTTTATGATTGTATAATAAAACTTTCCCTGAACTACTTTCTTCAAAAAATTTACAAATTAAACCCTACTGGAATGAATAGTTTCCAAGGATGATTCTGTATATGAAGTACCTTCATGGAAAGAATGGAGTATGAATCGACATAAAATTGATTCAGCCATCTTTAAAAACAAACTTTCTCCCCAGTTCAAATTCAAATTAATATTCTCTCAGTGAAAGGAAAAATATAGGTTATTTTAGATTCAAAGAAAAAATTTCCTATTCCTTTACTGTTGTTCTTCAGTAATTTATCGAATATAGTTGGATGACTTGATAGCCACCTTACTATGGAAGCTATTAGAAACCTTTCCACTTCGATATTGCAGAACATAGAGGTATATTATTTAGAACCCTAGATCACATTCATCATCCGCCCTTTTCAGCTATAAATGCTCGACTCTCCGTGAAACCTCATATACATATGATACCAATTTTAGTATATTAACCCAAGCTGAGGAACCTGATCTTTTTTTGTTGGAATCCTTATATTTGGCACATCTAACCAAATTAAATGAAAAATTTTAATTTTAAAGCTTAATACTACTGAAGCGAAATTTTGTCTTATTCGTGAATTGTGAACTATTTTCAAGTCTATACTTTAATCATTCTTTATCAAAAAGCTTTAATATTATTTATTTAATTTTATTTTTTGTTTATATACTTATTTTGTATAAATCTTATCAGTAGTAATGGCAGCTCGGCGTAGATATCACCTTTTTCTCGAAAACTATTAGAGGTATCGTTTTCAAACTTGGTATTGTTCTACTGTATTGTTGTTAGCTCTTACACGCGAAATATTTTCAGTCTCGTAGGATGCTAATAGGGGGTAGTCCTCCTTCAGAGCGTAGCCGCTACGCCCTGTGCTGCTTCCGAAGGGTCGCAGATTAGCCTAGGGCCCAAGATTGGTCGACCGAGCACCAGTCAGACATACAGACCGTAAAGGTCTGTCTGTCTGTCTGTTATTATTATTATTATTAATTATTATTTATTATTATTATTATATTTATTATATTATTATTATTATTATTATTCATTATATCTATTTATATTATTATTCATTATTATTATATTATTTATTTATTATTATTACATCGAAGAAGTGATCCCCGAAGGGGATCAATTCTGAGTTGTTCTTTTTTAATTCCCTTTCTGCGTTCTCCTTCAGCGTCTCCTTCAGCGGTTCCGCAGCGGTTCCGCACCGCACCGCACCCGGCACCGCACCCGCACCGCCACCGCACCGCCACACCGCACCGCACCGTCTTGCACCAAGCCCTGGCTAGAGTTTGAGACTGGTATCTTTGTCAAACTTGGTACCCCGTTTGATGAGATAACGTAAGTCACTGTTAACAAGGGGTTACATGACAAATGGCTCCCCCAAGGGGATGCTTGGGCCCCCCAAACCTTTAGAATAGCGAACGTAGAACGAGTTGAAACTCCGTTGATTATACCCTTCATTAATTCATATAAGGTTACCTACACATCGTATATGGGGTTAAAATAACCGTACACACCCCAGTGGGTTCTCTGGGACCCCAAACCTGGAATATTGACATAGAACGACCGAAACACTGATTACATTTTTTCTCATGGTGTATACTAAAATCAGAAGAGAAAAAAAATTAAAAAAATTAAAAATAAAAAAAAATGTTTAAAAAAATTAAAAAAAAAAAATATAAATATAAAAAATTTTAAAAAAAAAAAATTAAAAAAATTTTTTTAAAAAAATTTAAAAAAAAAATATTAATTAAAAAAAAAAAAAAAATTAAAATAAAAAAAAAATTAAATTTTTTTTATTATTATTTTAAGTTATAACTTTACAAATTTACCTTTTTTTACATACCCTAAAGCAGTAGTGAATCAGTAAATTCCAAACTGCCTTCCTCACCCCTTCCGTGATCTCATTGATTTCTACTGATCTATTGATCTATTGATCTACTAGATTCGACGAGTCATATTTTTTACTAAAATTGGTCATGTTTTGCATACCCTAAAAAAGCAGTAATCAGTAAAATCAGCCCATCCATCCTACCCTCCCCACCCCACCGATGATCTATTGATCTATTGATCTCTAGCTTGATCTATTGATTCTTATGATCTATAATCCATCTGGATTCAAGTAATATATTTTTTACTAAAATTGTCAAGTTTTACATACGCTATAAAACAGTAAATCAGTAAATCAGTAAAATCAAACCACCATCCAGCCACCCTTCTATCCCTCCGTGATCTATTGAATCTATTGATCTATTTGATCTACTCTATTGATTCAATATTCAAGCTTATTTCGGACTAAAATTTCATGTTTTACATACCCTAAATTCAGTAAATTCAGTAAATCAAACACCATCCGTCTACCTTCCTGTCATACGTGAATCCCTAACTTGATCTATTGAATCTATTGATTCAAGTCTGCTTAAGTCAATATTTTTTTATGTAAAAATTTTTGTGTCATGTTTACATACACTAAAGCAGTAAAATACAGTAAATCAAACACCAAAGACCAACCCCCTCCTGTCATCCCGTTGAATCTATTGATCTCTATTGATCTTATGATCTATTGAATCAAGTCATATTTTTTAGTAAATTGTAATGTTTTACATTACCCTAAATCAGTAAATCAGTAAATCAACCATCCACCCTACCCTCCATTCCATCCCACCCTCCATGTTCTATCGATCTATTGATCTATTGATCAGTATCATTTTGGGAGTATCATTTTGGATAATAAACATAACATAAAACAAATCTTATACATTAATCACCGATATACATATGCTAAACACGTAACAAAGTTTTCCACAATTATAAACAGCTAAATACATCATCGAGGTTCTAAGAAAAATATGTCCAACAACAAACCTAACACCCCCTTTAAACACGGAATAAAACTGTTTTAAATTAACAAAGTCACACAACTTAGCAATAGATTAAGTAACTAACATAGCATACAAAGAGGTAACCCTATTCACACGTTTGTCAAGCATATCTCTAACATACATAACAATGTTAACTTTATCATATTAACATCATCCATGGTAATATTAAAACAAAAATTTGTTCAGTGTCCCAAAACAGTTGGTTAATTATTCATTACTGATCAAACGTTATACTTCTAACGTAACAAATTCCACACTTAACACAACGTTAAAGTAACTAACATGCATGCAAACGAACATATCTAATATCTTTTTCAAGCACTATCATCTAACATATAACGTTAATCTTACATTGACACGGTAACATTTAGCAAAAAATGGTATCATAACTTGTCCGATTATCATACAGCCAACGAATATATGCTAACCGTAACATAGTTTTTTTTTACATTATCATAGTAATAGTTAAAAAAAATTTCATAACCTTACCTAAATATTCCATAATTCCCCAACAAATAATTGCAACATAACAAATTTTATCCAAACATAACATAAAAAAAACAAAGTTTTATCCAACATAACATAAAAATTAAGATCCTTGATAAAATATCATAGTAAAGTGTTAATACTGATTTTAAAACAGTTTACTGATTTTAAACCAGTAAATCAGTAAATCAAACCACCGGTCCCCTTCCCGCCCTTCCCTACCATCCCTTCCCATGACCTTTTGTCTATTTGATCTTAATGATTCAGGGTCACATATCGATGTATCATTTCGGATACAACCAAAGTACCAAAAAATAGTTCTTTATATTTACTAACCAACGAATATATGCTAAACGTAACCATTTTTTCACATTAATAAAGCTAACATAGCACATACAGAACTTCAAGATATAATATACAATGAACAAAAAACTAACACCCTTTACGCGACGAATAAACTACTAACATTAACAAGTTCCATACTTAAACAGTAAAGTAACTAACCACAGACTACCAAAACGTACTATTCACACTTTTTCAGCTATCTCTAACATATCCAATGTTAAATTTCACATTAATCACTATTGATTTACGTTCCCCATCGCATTTCGAGTATTCATTTCAAATAAAACAAAGCACAAAAATGAGTTCTTTTAATACTAACCATCGAATATTGCTAACATAACATGTTTTCACATTATATAAGCTAACATAGCATCATATGACACTAAGAAATAATGTACAACGACAACCTAACACAACTTACGCACTAATAAACTGTTAACATAACAAAGTTCCACACTTAACACAGTAAGAACTACATTGATACAAACGTAAGCTATTTCAACATTTTCCAAGCACTTTCTAACATCATTACGTTAATTTTACATCTGAACACAGTAATATTAACAAAAAATTTAGGCATACCTCTGTATAATATCATACATACCAACGAGATAAATGTATATAACAAAGTTTTATCCAGAACATAACATAAAAAATAATTTCTTTGAATAAAATATCATATTTAAATTGTAAATAGTTTACTGATTTTAAGCGGATAAAAACAGTAAATCAGTAAATCAAATCAATCAACCCCTCCCCACCCCTCCACCATAACCTTTTGATCTAATGATCTATTGATTCATGTCATATTTCGGTATCATTTCGGCTAAACATAACACAAAAATAAGTTCTTTATAACTAACCATCGAATATATGCTAACGTAACAAAGTTTTTACATTTAATAAGCTAACATAACATACCTGCAACTAAGAATATATGTACAACGACAAACCCTAACACACCATACGTACGAATAAAACTACTAACATTAAAAACTTTGGCGCTTAACAACAGTAAAGTGCTAACATAGCATACAAAGACCTATTACACTTTTTTCCAATATTATCTCTAACATATCAATGTTAATTTAACAATAACATTCGTAATATTTAACAAAATTTAGCATAACTACGTCTAAATATTTCATATCCCAACTCGAATAATTGCAAACATAAAAAGGTTTTAACCAAACATAACATTAAAATAACAAATTTTTCCTGACGATTACATAAAAATAGATTCTTTGAATAAAATATCACAGTAAGCCGTAATAGTTTACTGATTTTTAAGCAGTAAATCAGTAAATCAGTAAATCAGATAGATCAGTGGAGGGTGGGATGGCTATGGAGGGTAGGGTGGATGGTTTGAATTTACTGATTTAACTGATTTAGAGTATGTTAAAACATTACATTTACTAAAAAAATATGACTTGAATCAATAGATCAATAGATCATAGATCCAATAGATCATGGCATGGACAGGAGGCTTGTCTGGATGGTGGTTTGATTTTACTGATTTACTGATTTACTGCTTTAGGTATGTTTAAACATGATAATTTTTTTCTAAAAAATATTTTAATTAGAATCAATAGATCAATAGATCAATAGATCACGTATGAACAGGAGGGGGTTGGATGTGATTTGATTACTGATTTTCTGATTTTTAGGGTATGTTAAAACATGACAATTTTAGTGAAAAAATATGACTTAGATCAATAGATCAATAGTCAATAGATCAGTAGATCAATAGATCAATACGTCAATAGATCAATAGAGGGTGGCTGGATTGGTGGTTGATTACTGATTTACTGATTATGTTTCAGGGTATGTAAAACATGACAATTTTGTAATAATATGACTTGAATTAATGGATCAATTGACTTGAATCAATAGGATCAATAGATCAATAGATCCAATATATCAATAGATCAATAGATCAGTAGATCATAGATCAATAGATCACGGAAGGGGTGAGTAGGGCAGTTTGAATTTTACTGATGTTACTGATTTTCTGTTTTAGGGTATGTAAACATGACAATTTTAGTAAAAAATATGGACTTGACATCAATAGATCAATAGATCAATAGATCAATAGATCAATAGATCAATAGATCAATAGATCACGGAAGGGGTGAGGAGGGCAGTTTGATTTACTGATTTACTGATTTACTGCTTTAGGGTATGTAAAAACGTAAATTTGTAAGTTATAAACTTAAAAAGAATAAAAAAAATTAAAAAATTTTTTTTTTTTAATTTTTTCTTTTAATTTTTTTTAATGAATTTTTTTTTTTTTTTTTTTTTTTTTTTTTTTTTTTTATTTTTTTTTTTTTTTTTTTTTTTTTTTTTTTATTTTTAAAATTTGTTTTTTTTCTTATCAGGATACATCGATAAGAAGATGGTATACAGTTTCGTCGTTTCTATGTCAATATTTCAGGTTTGGATGACCGGAGACCACCCTTTTGGGTGTGTAAGGTTATTTAACCCTATATACGATGTGACTACCTTATATGAAGGGTGTATACCGAGTTTTATCGTTCTACGTCGCTATTCTAGGTTTGGGGGGCCAGCATCCCCCTTTGGGGATGCATGGTCATTTAACCTCATTAACAGTGAGCTACGTTATCCAAACGGCCAGGTACCAGTTGACAGGATACATGTCTCAAACTCTATGCAGGGCGTGCGTGCGAGACGGTGCGGTGCAGTGCGGTGCGGTGCGGTGCGGTGCGGTGCGGTGCGGTGCGGTGCGGTGCGGTGCGGTGTAGAACCGCTGAAGGAGACGCAGAAGGGCTTAAAAAACAATTCAGAAGTTATATCCCTTCGGGGATCCTTCTTCGATGTAATAATAATAAATAATAATTATTAATTATAATACTAATTTATAATACTAATAATTATAATAATAATAATAATAATAATAATAATAATAATAATAATAATAATAATAATAATATAATAATAATACAGATAGACAGACAGACAGCCTTCGGTCTGTCTGTCTGACTGGTGCTCGGTCGACCCAATCTTGCCCTTAGGCCTAATCTTCGCACGCTTCGTAGCGCAACAAGCGTAGCGGCTACGTTCTAGGAGGGACTACCCCGTATATACATCCTAGAGACTTGAAATTTCGCGTGTTAACGAGCTAACACATTACATAGAACAATATACCAAGTTTGAACGATACCTCTAATACGTTTTCAGAAAAAGTTCTAGTCTAAGCCGGAGCTTGCCATTACACTACGTTATCATTTGTATTATCAGGCCTTGAATGGAAGCTGGCGTCTTACTCGAACTAGTCCGCGTTAATAAATTATTTCTTTTAAAAAGTATTAATGATGTTTTGGTTTATTCCTTGCTTTATTAAATTCACCTCAATTTGTCCCAAGTCCATATATATATAATACTATAATAATAATATATATATAAGTATATACTATATACAATATATATATACTAATATATTTATATATTTCCCTATTATATATATAAATAATATATACTATATAATATAAATATATAATTATATAAAATTATATATATATATACATATTATAGTATAGTAATTATAATATTAATTATATAATATATTATATATTATACTATCCGAGCTATCATATGAGTGATCTATATAATTATTATTATACTTCTATATAGATAAATACGTTATAATAATATTATACTTATATATTACTACTTATAGTAGTAAGTATAATATATATATACAGGGGACTCCAGCAACTTTTTACTACTCGTGCTCTCTCTCTCTCTCATCTCTCTCTCGCTCTCTCTCTCTCCTCTATATATTATATAAATATAAATTTATATCATATATATATATATACCTTATCATTAATTATATTATATATAACTAATATATATATATACTATATTACTATATATATATATAATATATATATAATATATATAATATATGATAATATATTTATTACTATATATTATATAAATATGATATATATACTAAGATATATAATACTGTATACTTTACTTTTATATATATATACTTAATTATAATATATATCTCATATATATAATATAAATACTCTCGATATATATATGATAGCTAATTATATACTAATTATATATTATATAATATATATATATATATATAACATCTATATATTGTGCTATTCAGGGATCTTATCCGTCAAAAAATGCGTTGCGGAAATTTAATCCGAACTTATTATTTTAGAGGGATAATACATTTTATTCCCTTCTATAACATTGATTATTTTTATAATTTATAAAAAAGACTTCTTTTCGCATTTTTTTAAACTCAACATCGAATTTAGACTCATTCGACTTCTTAAACTATTATTTAATTTATGATGGATTTAGTTAGGCTGGTGTCTCGACTAGCCATTCAGGGGGTTAGCTTAACTTGTAGATGGAAACCTGACGATTATTTTTAAACGAATCTGTTTTATTTAATTTTCCCCAAAATGCATTAGAATAATATGATTATTCGCGGCCCGTTGAAGTGTTTCTTTGCAAAGCGGAAAAGTTAAAAAAAAAGCAGATAAAATAAGATATCAGATGGTGCACGAGGTCACTTCAAAGCTTTTAAAATCGATTGAAGTTATAAGCAATGAAGCAGAAGTGGTTCACTCACATAGGGATGTAAAACTATCGAAAAAAAAATCTAACCAGGGATATATTAAATTGAAGAGAATATTTTTTAGCGAGGATCGTATAAACTATTTTTTACCATGATAGTGATTAAAACGGTTCCATTACTTCAGACCAGTCTCCAATTATCAACAAAGCTCATAATATCTATTCTTATATCATATCCTAATATATATTATGTCAATATTGTAATATTTAATGGAAAAAAATTAATTATGAGACTAAAAGCTCTGAATTATTTAATTCTCATTGAGAGCTTTTTAATGGAACTATAAAAAAATATAATTTAATAATATAAACCAATAATACTCGTACTTTTATCATAGTATAGTATATATATATATATATATATATATATATATATATATATATATATATATATATATTATATATTATATATATATAATATATATTATATATAATTATATATAATTAATTAGCAATATATTAAAGTAAGGCACGTTTTCAAAATTGCAAGAAATTAATATTAAATTCAAATATTGTAAACAAATTTGAATGTAAAGAGTGAATGACAAATTTTTATAACGGAATAAGCAGAAGCCTCCTATTTATCTAAAGTTTTTGCAATTTTCTCCGATTCTTTAATTAAGTTGGTAAATAAAATAAAGTAAATGCATTTGAATGATAATAATACGTTTTAGTACATTTTCAGTCTTCGGTTTTTTTTTATATACATTTCATTATTCATCATTACCTCTCTATCTTTTCGTCCTTATCCTAAGATATTATTATTATTATTCACATTCTCGGGGTTGAAAGTTAGAGTGACAGTTATCTCAAAGCTAGTGGCAGTTTCAGTGGAAACTACTGTATTGTCAAACTATAGGTCCTCATGTGTTATTATTTGAATTAAGGTTATATGTAAGGATATAAAGTTATACCAGATGACAGTACCATCTAACTTAGATTTTAAAAATGAATAGCTTACTGTAATATTATATTCTATAAGTGAACTAACATTCATTACACAGGTTGATATGTCAGTATGATGTTGGTGACAATTAATTTACCACATTGAATGGCCGTCTATTTATAATCTTAACTATATTAAAACATATATATACAATGACCTATTATCTAAATAATTGTTATTTAACCGATTTTTTCATTTTTTTTTAACTATTGGATGGAATAATTAGTATAATTTTTAATTTAAGCAAATATAAATTTATCTATATCTAATATATAGTACTTATACTTAAAAAGACATTATGCTCTGTGACAATGCTTAGAATACGTATATAGGTTCTGTGTTGCTTGGTATATAATATTTAGAAACTAGCATAATATAATTGACTATATATATATATATATATATATAATATTTAACTTAATTTAGGTAAATACTTTTGAGTATATAAAGTTTTAGTAATATCATTTCTTTTGTATCAACCAACCAATTTTCTAGTATATAATAAGCAGCCATGTATAATAGTTGGATATAGGGGGTAAATACATAGTATTAGCAAAGTTTCTCAAGATATCCAAATACAAAGAGGAAACGGTAACAATGTTTTTGGAAACTATCAGTCTCTGTGTGTTTTGTGTCAAATAAAAAAGTAATAATTAGAAATCACTTATTACGTTGAGTATCAATAATCCTTACAAAACAGACTTTTTGTATATGAATTTAGTCTAAACGAATAGCAAATTCTGAGCAAAATTTGATAAATGTATAATTTATAAGTCACTTTTTTGAGTATAAAGATTTGCCATCAACATTATTTTGTTGTTTTTGGACTCAATTTATATCTTTGTTTGGATTAGTATCCTTGGTTGATTCCACAAGAGTATGCAACTTAGCATGATATGGGTAATATAGTACTTAATATTTATTATGAATTAAGTATTAATTTAAACTATTTAAACAATGTAACACATTATTGGCAGACAATAACACATACGACACGCTAACAAAAGACTGTAGTGTGAACTAACCAAAAATACATGATTTTTTCTGGCAACAAAGCAGACTTCAGAGGACATCAATTGTTCCACAGATTTTAACCAGTAACAGGCGTCGCAAAACTATCCAAAGCTTTAAACCATAGGAATAATTATCAGTGGAAATCAAATTATCAGCGTGTACTATACATTCAAGGGAATATACTACATGCGTATGATTACATATTTACCTATACACAATATGAAATGTTATATATATAAATATTATTAGTATGTACTATTGTTCATCCATCCAAGAAACATCATTATCAAATTATAGACAATGAATGTTAGTATTAATAGATAGCTGCAATTAGTAAATTGATAGATTTCAATACTATTCTCTTTCAGAATAGCTATTAAAAGTACTCAGGTAAAGTGGTTTCCATTTGATTTAATGCTAGTTTAAAAGATGTGTAAAAGAATTTTTTATGCATGACAAACGGTGATGGAATAAGGAATCTATGTTTATGAAGAGGAAAAGGCAATTAATAAGCTTCCATATGAAGAGAGCAATTGGACAAATTATATGACAATAATTTTTTTTACACTATACCCATATTACCGCTAAAAATAATGTTGTTACTACTGTTTTTGTCACATAACATTACATATTTGTTTTATCTTAACATTATAGCATACGTTCGAAGAATTCAGAAAATGCATTCTCTATTAGGAGCTATACAATTCTGGATCTCACGCAACTTTCTTTTAATTAAGGTTATATTAATATATAATATATCTTAGAGATGGTATTGAATATAAGTGGCATTGATTTTGTGTTGTTCAATAAATAATCAGATAAATTAATATATAAATATTATGTAATGATAAATGTGAACTTTAATTTATAAATGGTTATTAATATATAATATATATAATATTGCTGGATAGTCAATGATATTTACTAACAAAACGTGTCAGAAAAGTCGAATGAGATTATAGGAAATGTATTCTTTGAGTATAACATCTATCTTATGATTAAGCAAAGTCCTTTATGTATAGTCACTGATACAACAACAAAAGAGATGATTTGCGAGGAATACAGCAGTATATATATGATAGAAAGGCTATACTCACTGTTCCGACGATTGTTATCTTAAGAGCTTTCCGGTCAGATTTGTACTTAAATCTTACAGCATCAGTACTTTAACAAAGCCTTATGTGTAAATAAATGCCTAAGTGAACGACAGACAAAAAAGGAAATTACGACGATGACCAAGCATACTCGTGACTATTCACGATAAGTACTAAAGTAGGTGTTGGTTTAACAGCTCATTTATTAGAATGCTCGAAGGAAATTTCCCTGAAGGAAATTTGTGTTCTAACTTGTTATGATGCACTAAAACATAAAAACAGAGCAATGGAAGTTGTGGGAGGACTGTTTGGAATAATACAGCAACCTAATGCTTTCGCTCGCTTTTTCTTAACAACACCTGAGCTCCAAAGGATATCACAAAAAACACTGAGCATGTATGGTAGTTCATTCTAACCGGAAGATAGAAAGCACCATTAACATAGTGAAACTGCCGCTAAAGCCTGATATAGAGCCAATTCTATTATATATGGTGAACTACAGCGTATAGGAAATCCTTTTCAATTCTAGGCTCCTAAGTTCATGAACACAACAACAAAGGCTATATTCAGCTCAGCGAGCAAATCACATCAGATGTTGACCGAATTGAAACATAAGGAACAGATTTGTAAGAAGTCTTCAGGTCAGAGAGTCTTCTTGATGGATCAGTCAGTCTCTGGGCACCTATAAGAAAAATAAACTAAAAACTATGTTCTACCACCAACAAACAGATAAAAGTAAAGATTGTTGGATCCAGAACAGAGTTGAATGCAGATCTTTCCCTTCTGCACGTCTTTTGATTGTCGCACGATCTCAACAAGAAATAGAACTATGCACAACCTTATGGACGTATGAAATATCGGTTGTGCCTAGATCCATGTCTGCACAAGATGGAACAATGCATCAATGCCCAGCTAAAAGCAAATCAATTCATATATTGAAATCTGTTGTGGAACCCGTTTCAAAAAAACTCCTTGCCATCTGTTCAAGCTCACCATGTAAATAATAATTGTGGACGGTATGGGAGAATTGATAAAACCATCGCAATGAAAACATATGAGGATCTTGCTGATGTGTTCACCCAAAAGATCCAAAAGAAATACTGGCAGTACGATGAACTGTATAAGTTGTTTTCGACACGTACTTAGGGAAATCATTCAAGAATCTTACTAGAGGTAAGAGGTTCCATGGAGGTGTAGCAACAGAATACAAAAAATGTGACTACTGACAATTCAAAGATGAATATTAAAAGGCTTTTGTCACACACTCTAACCAAAGATAAATTAGCCGCCTACCTTGCACACAAAATGCTATGTTATGCCAAGAAAGTAGCAATGAATGTTAATCTGTAAAAATAATAATAATAAAAAAAAATATTATAAATAGATGTGTGATTTGTAAGAAAATTACAATAGCTAAAACAATGTTTGAGAAACGAGGAGTGATGATTTATTCTCCGGAGTTAATACTTCTTAGCAATGATGATTTATATAGCTTCCAATGCAAGAAGGATGCAAGAAAAATTAAGACATTCTAAATATCTTTACATGCACATCTCAGTTTGTTTGTATAGATGTATAGAATCTGTCTATACATCTTTACTTGCACATCTCGTTTGTTGCTTATTGCACTTTAATACATATAGTCTTCACTATTTCCATATTTTCCGGAGTAAATTTAAGCTTAATCTAAATGTGTAACTCACATATCAGGTTAAAGTTTTGAGGAATAGATGCACTTTAATACATATGACATCCAATTATTATATTTGTCAACGAATGAGAGATAACGTTTTTGAATGACCCTAATAATTTCTAAAAATTCTGGTGAATGCGAAATGCACAGGACAGATTTATTTCTTTTGTGTAATTCATGTTGAGGGATTGCATTGATCAAATATATGTATAACGCGCATCTTACTATAGCGCACAATTCATCGTACCGTACTACATATTTCAGATAGAAGGAGTCAGAAGGCTTGTGTAGCTAAATTTAAAGTGTCAACCTATAGTATACTACAGCTGTTAAATAGTGTTGGAGCGTACTATCTATATATGCATAGTTCTGCATCGCGTAAAATTATTAGGTAACTAATCATTAATTCACGTAACTACCTAGCTCTTAAGCATTGGCTGATAGGCAAATCATGCTTCATTTAGGAGAGGGAATATAGTATTTAGTGTACGTTAGAGTTCATTCTCATGATTTATTGGTATATATTTAGCAGTCTTACACATGTGAATATATGATATATTATATGTAATTGTTTATCAATTTGATGGAATTTGATATAGTATTATTAATGACTTATACACCCTACTTATATTGGTTCTAGGGTATAATCAGTATAGTATCACTTGTGAGTGTGAGTGTAATATATAATCGTGTGATGTTCTGAGTAGTACGATGCTAGGTGTAGATCTGAGTGATAACAGTCAAGTTACGCTCATGCGATGTGATGTATATGCAGCTGTAGTGTAATCGATGTAATTCCGTTGTAATAGTCAACTCAAAGAGTGACGAGAGTGCGGTATGAAAACTGACCAAGAAGATACAACTATACTAGAGATTACATATATTTAGGATATTTGTGTGTAATGGAGAGTGTCCTGTATGGAGAGAGCCGGGATACACATATAACAGATTTGTAATTGATAATATAGACTATTCCTATTGAACTTGATTGTCATATGAACGAGATCCGGATTCATACATATTTATGATTTTGCACTTACTCATTAGTGTGTATCTAATGGAGACCTACATGGTTGCATAGTATCTACGATAATAAGAATCTCATTATTTAGTGATTTGAAGGCTATTATTATCTGTGCTATTATTGCTCTCAGGTGCTAATTCATATCCTATTTGAAAAATAAACGCAGCGATTGGAGTAGAAGTTATGCTGTATTACGGTTGGATTGTAGTCAGACATAATTTATCTTATCTTTGTTAATATACTCTTGAAAGTTAGGTTCTGCTGTCGCTCTAGTGATGTATATGTTGCTTCGTCTAGGACGAGTCGAGTAGCGAGCAACCACATACATAATATAGAGTCGTGCGTGAGAAAGTTGACTGAAGGAGAGAAGACTGCTCGCGCATACGTAGCGATATTAGAGCGAGCCTCATATAGACATTTAGAGCTTGTTATGAAGGTTGGTAATCTTCTTATAGTGTATGTGATGGTATTTATTATTTTTAATACTCAGTGTGATAAGATATGATTATATATATATATCGTGATATCTATATTATTTAATATATTTATTGATGTATTATCCTCACTTTAATATCACAGTAGGTGATAACTCTAATATTGTGCATAGATACACTTTCCTTTATTCTGTATTTGATGTGCTCATAGTGATCTTATTATAATATTACATGGATTGCTAGATTTTTCAGTTTCATATAGCTATGATACATTATTATTCTATATATGACAAACAATATTAGTACAGATGTTACTCACAAACTATCTATAACGTAACGGTCATAATCAAGACATTTTAACTGACTTAGCATACTCATTCTAATAGTAAAAGACTTAAAGTTCTATGAGGTCAAAGTTCGATATGATTTGTGTTTTGTGTAGAGGGGTTGATTTCATATTGTTGTATCGTTCGCTTGATAGGATCTGTAGTAATCATAAGGTGACAACACTATGTGGTAATTTTGTTACAAAATTACGCTCAGTTTGTCTCGTCACTTGTAAAATTGGATTTTTTATAACTATTTTATATGTATTCAAACTATTATGTTGCTAAGGATTTAAGACTTCAATTTTTGGAAATACAAATACGTAAATTTTATAACAATGTGGTTTAGAAGTTGGTGCTTAATGATGAGAATGATAGTTGGAGATTTCGAACGGTAGGTGTATACTTAGTATATAGGTATTGTTCTTGAAGATAAAGAGGGTTTTATGTCTTAAGGTAGTGGTTTTCAGCATTTTACGCTAAAGGGGCTAAAGTATAAAACTAATAGAATGCCAGCGTTTCTTTGACTCTTGGTATCGTAGTCCTCTCAGACGAAATGACGCTAGAAATTATCGTTTTGTTTACGAATTTACCTCTTCGTGTTCACATACTTTCATATATTTTTTTTACTCTATTATATTTAATACATTTATTAATAATCAACATTTTCATCCTTTTTGCCAGTGCAAACGTCTTTTTACATACTTTGATCATTTACCTGTCACTTTTTAATGTTAGCGATACAAATCTTTATCTGGGTTATTGTTCGTGTATTCTTGATATAACTTGTTTTTTTTCACATCTCACAAAAGTAAGGAGGTTACGTTTGCATATCGCATGGGTCGTAATGCAGGATTTCTATTTCGGTTGGGCAAAGGTTTGGTGATATATTTTATTATTCTTTTTGGATTTGATGTTATATTTATATATACTGTTTCTTAATCTTAATATCTATAATATTAATTACTAATATTATATAAATTGGTTTATTATGGTTAAATTTATTATGTGTCATTTTAATAATATATATTAGTGATGGAATCGAAATAAATTATTACTTAATTAGGTATAATTATTAGGATAATATGAGAATCAGTCTATATAATTATAATGAGTAGATGTAGAAATGTCTTATATTAGATATTAATTTATTAGTATGGTGATGATATTATAATATATATAATACTACCAATATATATCTTAAATGACAAAATTTTATAGTAAAATCTACAATAAATTTCTCATACACATTAACGAAGAAGAATTCTCCATTCTGATTATATAGTGCCTCTAGATGTTGAAAGTCTGTTTACTAACGTTCCAGTTAAAGAAACAATAGACGATTATACTTAAAAGAAGTTGTATTGAAAACAGAGATAAACCACCACTTAAAATTGAAAAAAAACTTTAATTTAATTTAAAAAAAGTCTTAACTATATTTACTACAGAAACCACTATTTTAATTAATGAACTTTATCAAAAAATCTAAGGTTTCGATGGGATCTACATTGGGCCCAACGTTCGCCGATTTCTACATGTCTCATATTGAAAACCAAATTCTGAATGAAAATAACACATTAAATCCGAAGACATATTTAAGATACGATGATGATCTTTTGTCATATTTGATAAATTCAAATCAATTTAAAAAATTTCATAGAAAGACTTAAACAACTGTCCGTCCTAACTTCACTTATGAAGATGTTAAAGATAAAAAACTGGCATTCCTAGATTGATATCTTACTTTGTTTTAAAAATGGGTGAGTCGAAAGATATATATATTTTGTTTTTACTGTTAAAAGGACTTGGTACAAGATTTATACGACAAATTTGCATTCTAATATACCCGAAAGATATAAACTGTCCAATTATTGAAGACCCTAATTCACAGAGCATACTCAAAAAATACTCTCAGGCAATTTTTGAGGACATCTTTTAATGCAAGGAGAAGGAGTACAATTGAGATTATATGAAAAAACAGAAATCTTTATATTCAGTATTACTGTGCTGCAACCAAGCAGAAACCCTCCACTCGAAACTGTAAAGTAATGGATGTGAACATCGGTTGTTTATGGAATCAGATTTTCATTAGAGAACATGTCGGCACGATCGATTGAGAGCATGCCACGACCGTCCCAAGACGTCATCCGCGTCAGAGGTGGCCACTACTGTAACAGAAAAGAATAGAGAACTATACCATACAAATCTACTATTTAAGACCTCTTTGAAAGATTCACTTTAGCGATGAGAGACGAGATATGATAGTGTTCTATTTTATACATCATTATAAATTATTTGAACCATAGATTTATTTCTAGAGAAGAGCGAAAATTAAAAATATATATACTATATTATTATTATATTAATAACTTATCGTAAGGTAATTACGATGGTTAAGTACAGAGAAAGAGTAAATGGTTTTTACGATATAAAGCTACTACATCGACGAGAAGAAAGTCGTCACCTTCCTTATATTTTTTAGTACCGTAGTCATTGTTAAGGCGGATTAACAGAAGTTATGTTGTGTATCAAATTTAATTGGCAAGAAGTAGATGTGATTATTCACTTACTTATTGTGGAATACTACAAACTTAACATACTTTAAAAAAACTCTCGAATTAATGCAAACATACTACTTCTGCTGATAGTTAATTTATTACAACACAAGTATAATCAGGGTAAGAATTATCATGTTAATGGATTACATAAATCCCTACAGTTAGACTTTGCTAAGTATGTTATTTTATAAATATATATTTTATTAAAGTTTGGTAATAATTGGTCAGCGAATTTTGATTATTTTACAGATTCATCTATTTTTATTATAAAAATCTGTGCCGGACATATGATTTTTAGTCTAATTTGGAATTGAAATGATATTGAAAATAGTATATAAATATTTTATTTTGATATATTTAATTTAGAGTTGTTTTGCAGGTACATTTATTATACTTAAGAATAAATTGGCGATCCTATAACAGAGTGTATTTATTGAACAAAAAATAAATGTAAGCCTTTTTTGATTTTTTCAATATCAAAAAAAATTTTATCATACTGCACTAAACAGGATTGTCGATCGGTGATTTTAGATTTTTATATTTTTCAAAACTTCTTTTTTGTATTGTCATTAGCTAATTATTAGTATTACCATTACTAATATGCTCCATTAAATAATTAATATAATATATATAACACGGAATATATTGGGTATAGATATATAAATATTAAAAAAGTTATTATAAACTTCTTTTTTTTACTTCTCCAATATAGTCACATATTAATAAATTTTCTTCTGTGAAAAATAAAGAACTATTTATAAGTTCTTTTATAATATGAAAAGAATTATGTAATATAATAATTAATATAATAATAATATATAATTTATTAACTTTTTGGATCATTAAATATCAATAATTTAATTCTGACGGCTCATTTATCTACAGGCATACATTGTCATAGTATACCAATACTGTATAACGGTTACTGTACTATATATATATACTTAATATCTATTTTACAGCTCCTACTCTCATCAATAAATATACAGTATAATTCAATTGATAAAATAAAAACACTCAATTTCAGAGTATGAGAAATAATTACAATGATTGAACAAAAAATGTAATCTCACCTAAACGAAATAGTATACAAATAATTAGAATTAAAATAACAGCTCAAAATGATTAACTAACTCCTATATTTAAAATTTAACGGATGAAATAATAAACAACAACGAACATTAAACATCTTAATATTAAAAAACTTTACCAGAATTCCTTATAATATCTCTGAACAGCATTAAATTTTTATTTATTAATAAACTTCAATGCAAAAGACTTTGATAATGAAATAGGAAAATGCCTACGCGGCAATTATTAAAACTTACATTAAATCTACAAGCAACACAAAAATCACAGTTACACTATTGTTACAAACAATGAAAACTTTCTTCTGCTTCTCTACTAAGGATAACTTTATTAATCACCATGTGTTGTATCAACTATCGCCTTATGGGTTCCAGTAAGTCTGGATGTGTTACGTCGACGATATATTTTTAGGTTACATACGTACTAATAGATTAACAGATAGGTATAGATATTCAAGCAGTACTCATGACTTTATAACTACTATAGTATAATTATATATGAACATTTATTGTATTTTATGCTACCATATCATTTATATTATCACTGATATCTTCAGACTAGATCTATTACATAAAATTTTGCATCCTAATGTGGAGCTTCTAAAAACTTAGGTACTGAATAGCTTGAGCTTTATTAACATAAAACATATCATTTAAAACACCAGATAATATAACCATAAAGTTTAAGCGTATTGTCACTTAAATATATAATATGAAAATGTTAAAAATTATAATAACTTAAAATTTTAGTCATTTATAATGATTTTGTAAATCTTGTTTAATTATCATGTAATATATTAATTTAATATTCATCAATGATTAGACATATCAGTGAAACTCTGAAGCAATGTCCGAAGTTTATCAGATCAGAAACGTAGTCAGTAAACTAATATAATTTAGTAATATATGCATCTTCATTTGACATGTCACAAACATTTCTCACTAGACTAGTATACGAAGGATTAAAAATGTAAAAATCAAATAAAAAATTAATTTTACAGTGGAAATTATGGTTGAAGTTATTATAATAGTAAGGTTAAACTTGATGATAAATACACAAAGGGGTAACTGTTTTTCTTCTTCCGTGAAATTAAGCTTCTTCCTAAACTTATCTCAGATAGCCAATTAATTTCTGAAAGAAATATAACTTTACAATATAAGATATATTAACAAAAAACTTTATATATATAAATAAACTGCTTATTGAATTAAATATATGTAATAGTTTTTATACTTAACTCCAAGTAGCAAAAGTATAATCCAAAAGCAGCTTATAATATGACTATTATATTACATAAAATATACAATAGAAATAGTACGGTGTCTAACATACTACAGGAACAACAAATATACACACCTTTTGACCCTCCTTTGTTAAGATAAATTTTTGAACTTATTTTAATATTAACTTTTAATCTATATATATCTATTCTTTTTACTATTACTATATAGTAATTAGATAACTTATATATTACGCATAGAAATTAATTATATAACATAATTAATTTATTTTATATATTTTAATATAGATTATATAGATATAATATTAATTATATATTTATATACTACTATTATATAATATATATATATAATATATGTATATATATATTATATATATATAACTTATTATATATATAATAGATATAGTAACTAGGAGAGAGTACACGCATCTCGACCAGCGTGAAATACCTCCATTTTTAAATGGTTGTCGTCTGTTTCTCTTTCTGCGTTCATACTCTTCTACACACTCATCCTTCCAGGCCAACAATTAGTGAACGCCCATCTATCCACATAGCAATATTGACATATACTTAAGCCACCCCTATCTTCTTGAACAGCATTTTAACAGACATCCTACAACTCATACCAAATGATGTCGGTCGGAAAAAGAATTGCCCACATCGTATATCCTGCGTGTCGTTAGAAGTCGACTAAAAGAACGGTGGTAGTTGGGTTAGCTGCGCACTACCACTTATATCTCTTGCTAGGAAAGCTGATGCATGCCTCGGAGATGGTCGTGATGGGGGCGGTAATTACGGCCTTTCTGAATTTCGGCGTATTGATATGAATCGTAATGATGTTACCTGGACAATGAGTCGGAGAGGAAGGTCATAATGTGAGAGAAGAGGAAGAGAGGTTGAATGGTGTAGTTTAGACACGGTCAAAATTTCGATGGTTCACACGCTGTATACTGATAAAGAAATGGAAACGGAAACTGGCGAAAGATGCAGTAGATACGTGGTCTGTGAAGAGTGTAGTGATCATTCTGGCTGTGGAAAGTGAATGATAAGGGGCACACGGATGACAGAGCACGAGATTGGGCCCACATGTTTGAAGCTATGAAGCGAATGATCTATCACAATGATAATCGTAGGAGTGATGATAGAGATATGGTTATGATGCTATTGTCCGATTGGTTTTTCTTCATTAGGTATGTCTCTCTTTGACCATATTATTAGTGAGGGAGTCGCTGTCATTTTTGCATCTGAAATTTTAGTTCATATTTACGAAATAAATACTTAACTTTATATATTCACGTCTTTTATACTCGTTTATCTAGATTCAGGTATTTTTTTTCCTCGCGAAATCTCATTATTTCAATATTATTGTGTAAGTTCTATAAAAGAATAATTTTTAAGAACTATTGTAATAATGCAATCTGATTTGTAAAATTATTTGCAATAATTTTAAGAAATTTTCATATATTTTACATAGTAATTTACAAGTAAGTGCATTAAGAAGGAATGATATAAAAGAGAGCATTATACATATAAATGTTCATTCTTTGTTCGCGCTCTGTCATATCCTGGACATACTTTGACGTGGTAATTATTAAGTAAGTGAGGAATTAAAGGATTAGAGAATCTAGCTATTCATATTTCATTTCTGCAAATCCTTCCTGGTGTAAGAATATTTGGATTTTCTGTGAGAGGTGCAAAGAGGATTGAGGAAGCTACTAGGACACGCTTCGAGATATTGACGGGAATTTTGGGGCCAAGAAAGATTAGATAGTTTGGCCTATGACGAATAGAGTAGCCAGTAACGACCTTTGGGAAGTTGATCCAACAACCCAAGAAGAACTACTCAAAGAGGACCGACACATCTGCAGGTGGGTCCACGAAGGGATAGGAGGGGGAATTTATGTGGACAGTGACTTGTGGTAGAGCTATGTGCTACTTTGTGTTGTTGTGATTCCTTATATAATTAATGGTTCGAATTATAATTTTTGAAACAGGTAAGGTATGGTTGGTGTTGAGAGTATGTTCATCTGGGTGAAAAAGTTGATAAGAGATGTTACTTGATTTTTTGTATATTGGCTCAGGCGGATGGCATTCTACATTAAATGAATCTGAAATGTGTTTTGTGTGAGCGTGAGTTAGCGAAGCTTCAGATTTTGATGAGATTGTTGGGGCTCGCACGGATGGAAAAGACTATTATGAATATGATAGATAAGGATGATTTTTGAATTTCTGTAGAGGAGAGTTAGGCTCTTGTTTGTAATAATTGGTAATACTTTTTCTTTTATAGTTATCAGAGAGTAATCTCATAGTTATTCCTGAGAGTTGGTTGTAGGTAGAGATGGTGATCGAAGTGAATAAGTAATGATTGAAGTTTAGGGTGTAGAAGAAGGAGCATGGGGTGTGAAGTATGTGTTGATGTTAATTCAGTGAGCGCCTTCAGCAAAGTCGTTACTCCCCGCTCCACTAGGGAAACAAAAAGTATGTCATCATTAAGTAAGTCAAGAGCTTTGATCGACATAAGGTGATACGGATAGAATGTGGTAAAATTAAAAGGTGGAGAATTTAAAAGTGACAAGGTAATAGATAAGTTGTAGAGAGCGCTCGCAAGTAAATTCAGTTGATGTGAACAAGTTGAGACTGGACAAATCTGAGCAAATGAGGGAAGTAATTGTTAGCAGTGCAAGAAGTGATGTGAATGTGCTAAGTAGGAAGGTAAGAATGTTAACACAGTGAGTGGTGTGAATGAAGAGGTGATGCAAGCGGCTAAAGTAAAAAAACGTGGTTGAACTGTACGTGAACAAATGATGAAGTTTCAAAGAAAGATGCTTGGAATTGTATATATAAAGAGAAAAAAATGAAATCTAAAGGTGCATACGTAGGAGAAAAGAGGAAGTTAAATGAACGTTTGGAAGGAGGATGAATATGGGATTACAATTGAATAGGAGCTCTTCGTGGAAGGAGCGCGAAAATGGTTAGAGAATGAGAATAAGGGAACTTGCTTAGGAATAATGAATAGGGATGGTTGTTTTGTAACTGAAAAAGATGTGAGGGGAGTGTGGGAACGAAACTTCGAGAATCTAATAACATTTGCATTAATGAGAGGTGATAGTGAATGTGTGGTTGATTTTGAAGGTGCAAGATGTGGGAGAGTTAGGTGATGTTCTGGGATTGAGGTTATTCAGCCTATAGGGGTCGCAGGTTGAGGAGTGCGGTCAGACGATGATGAAGTTTACGTTTGGATAGAATGATAAATCTGCATGTATAGATCTGACAATACATGGTGAATTGATAGCAACTTTTAGAGAGAGATGGTGATTGATTGGATTTCTTTGGAAAAGTTTGTGTAATAAGACGTTTTTATTTGTGGAGGTATATTTTTGGTAATCTCTCGATCAAAGGAATTGTGAGGAAGTTGTGTAATATGACTCTCTTGTTGAGCTAGATAGGGTAAAGGAGTATTTAGAGGATGGTAGTATTATTATATGGGCATATAAGTTGTGTGTCGATTGATTTGAATGTTGTGTAAATGCTTAAGCAAATTTTTGCTGTATCTTTGGTCGAAAGTAGTGCGCTCGAAGCTGCACTGAAGGAATGACTTGGTGAAGAGCAAGGAGTGCGTTCTACAGGAGTGTGTTTTAGAAGGTGCTAGGAACGATCAACGTCACTCTTATTTGATCACACAAAAATTGAAATGAAGTCAGAATAGTGAAGTGGAGAAGAAGAATAGAATTGTTATTATTATGACGCCAATTATATCATATACAGGCGTAATGTTTACTAAGTCTCAATCAGGGACACTCTATGGCAGGTGTTAGATTAGATAATATATCGTAATGCTAGAGTGGTTAGAAGTTAGTAGCTTTATGAGAAACTCGGAATCTAATCTGAATATGAGTACTAGATGGATGATACGCTGAATGTCGTGTAGATAAAGAGATTAGGTATGATGGTAGTCAAGATAGATTGTTATATATTCTAGTAGTGCCGGCAGTTTTGAGACACAGAGGTTAATTGTGCATGGGTTATGTCTCGCTTAGTTTTTTCACAAT
Organism: Trachelipus rathkii; assembly: GCA_015478945.1. Taxonomy (NCBI): domain Eukaryota; kingdom Metazoa; phylum Arthropoda; class Malacostraca; order Isopoda; family Trachelipodidae; genus Trachelipus; species Trachelipus rathkii. The sequence continues at coordinate 8,262 of JABUQX010104267.1, read as the reverse complement.
TCTCGATATCTATATGATAGGGGTATTATGAAAGCAGTGTTTAGAGGTGGGAGATCGCGAAGAAAAAATGGTGGTATTATATCGATAGTGGGTGACAATTGAGAGATGTATGTTAAGTGTTGAGGCTATGAAGGCTATTGTTAGTTTTGAAGTGAAAATTCAAAATATTACGTGTGGATATCTGAGAGAGAGGTGTTGAAGAGGAGGATCGTTAGTGTAGCACGAGACTTGTGGCAGGAGTTTGTGTTATGAAAAGGAGGAAGGAAATAAAACATAGATATCAAGCTAAGCGTTTAACTAGAGTTTGTGGTAGGTAAGGACAAAGTAGCAAGTAAATAAAGATTTTATTGGATGATGGTGATGCAATTGACTGTGAAACAAGTGTCGAGGTTAAATGAAGTGGAAGCTGTAATGTGCAATATTGTATGAGAATGTAAAATGGGATAAGAGATGATAGCGAGAGATGTAGGGTAGGAAAGGTTCTGTGCCATGAGTAAGCGCTCTGAGCTGCGATAGCAATAGAATTCGTTGGAATGGTAAAAGAGTCTATATGGGGAGTGCGGCTAGACGTCCCAAGCTAAATGAAGGGTCATTGTGTATTCCATGTCGTAATTGGTATAGTAGTGACTGACGTATGGTGCCTGAACAAGAAAGAGTATTATGATGAGTTCATCAGATAATCAGGACAATTCTTAGTGGGCATAGATAGGGTCTCTGTAGGAATATAAGAATTTTGATATAAATGACAGAGGACTGATACGTAATTAGAGATTTGTGTAGGGTTGTGAAGAAATGGGTACTCGAGCGAGAAGGATATTAACAAAGTCGGCAGGGGTGGGATAAGTCTCTAATTAGCACGAATGTTTGTTCATGTTTAAACGTAGTGAAAAGTGGGATATAGGAGTGAACGAATGTTCGTGTATTGTTAGTAGCAGAGTATCGTAATTCGTAGCGATGAAGTGTGGTATGTGGACAGGACCAAGCCATGCTGGTGAGATGATGATTAGAGAGTGGTATTGATGTGGGATATTAAGATATTTGTTCTGTCGAGAGAGAAAATACATAGAAGATTTGGCAAGGTGGCGTGAGAAGTAATTTGCGAGTGATTTATATGTGAGTGCGCGGGGTTTGGCTGCAGATGGTTAGGTCATTGTTTTCGCGACGCACAGCTAGAGCTAGGTGAGTAGAATCGGAAGATGTTTTGAAAGAGAGCCTTTATCGACTTGCACGATATTCATTCCGTTTATATAGATGAGGATCCGTCGTGGTCGCCGTGAGCTAGGTTGTGATTTCTTAACTAATCAGTTCATAATAAGGTGGGTGTTAGGAGGCTCGGCAGTCTTACTATGATACGACACATTAATGCTCTCGTCTTAGTAGTCTCATGCAAGGACAAGTGTATCGTCACTCTTCATTCTCGCAGAGCAGTGTGGGGCAGCAATAAGATAGATTGTAAGAAGACCAGAAGAAATATAATAAGGGGTAACAGTTTACTATTTGAACCGGATGAGACGTTGTTAGTGTTTTGAAGATCCCAATGATTGTCACGTGATTGACTGGTCACAAAAGATCTGTAGATCCTATTAGAGATATTGAAATTATTGAGCTATTAGCTATCTAAAGCAGAAGCGTATGTAAAAGATTAATATTTTATTGAGATGACTGATCTCGTTAGATAATCTATAAGCTATGAGATAAGTATATTATGTATTATTAACCAATAACTTATATTACCTTATTATTAATATATTCTTATGGTATATTCAAGGGAAACCTTTTTCCTCCGAAGAAGTTCTTTACCCTAAATGTCCGTACTCATTAAACAATCACGTCCCCCTATCAACGTTTAATAGAGGCAATGTAATAAAAATAAAAGGTAAAAAGGTATTCATAACAACTAATACCTGTTTACTTTATCTTTGAATGTGATGAAAATAGTAATCTCTGTTTTAGGTGATTTATGACTGAGTATATAATGCCTCCAATGTACTGCTATATATCTTAAAAGGGCTTAATTCAATTTATACTCAGGGTGCCTATAAAGATAACCCCAAATAACTTATTTTTCCTCATTATCAACAATTACTGACGTAAGAAAGCTAATCTGATCGTCTATTTATCGTGAATTTGAGCTTTTATGATCATAGGAGTGGTTGGTGAGATTCTCCTAAGAGACACAGTTATCGAAACACCTACCCTCTATTTCAATTATCATTATTATTCTTAACTGAGGCTCAGATGATTATGATATATGTACTCTCAAAACATACAGGGGAGATATGAGTATTATGTAGATAATAAATTTTAAGCAAGCCCTCAAAGTATCATAAAACATTGTCAATCTTATTTTAAGATTTCGCTAATATGAACCGCGTAGTTAAGTACCAGCTTTTTTGTCTTAGATATTTATATTGGTAATAGAGGAAAAATATTTGTTAAACCTATAGTTCAGACTGAATAATGTTATAAACAGGGAATGTCCTTGCTCAGCTTTTTATTTTAGTTCAGTCTTTCCACAGCGACTTGTCCATTTAAAACTAATTAGGAACGCGTCAGAACTGCTTTTGCTAACACAGGCAAGAGAGAACAAAAGACAAATGCCTGAATTTATAGAAGAACCTTACATTGTGGATATTATTTTAATACTTAAGTCAATTTTTCTCTTTTATTATTATCAATTGTTTTCTACCGCGACATCTTTTTTACTTATTTAACACTCCAATTCATACTAGTCGGGCTCTCCTCTCACAGTATTTACGAACAAAAGAACACTTTTAAGATAGAATAGAGAACTTGTCACCAAAATTAACTTAAATTCATTATTTAAGTTAATTAACACTTATGTGGAACATAGACTGTAAGTGCAAGATGAAGTGTCCTAAGTACTTTCGTACGATGTGATAAAGCTGTGAGCATACTATAATAATATACCTACTATTTATTTATTATTTGTGATTTATAATTATATACTAGGAGTAGTATGAAGACGCAGTTACTAGGATATCATACCAGTGTATATAGTACTATTAGTTCATGTTATATATCATGAGGTATTCATATCTATAAATATATAGGGCGCTATTTAGTTAACTACGGCTATCCTATTTTATATTGCCCTATCAGAAAGGTTTTTGCATTTTCTGTGAGGAATGAGAGTTTTTAGTAACTATATACCCTATATATATATAAAAAAAAGTATCACTATTACTATATTTAGATTAGCTTTTATTCTAATATTAAGATCATAAGGCGGTACATTAACACTATTTGATTTAGGGTAGTTTTTATATATATAATCATACTACTAATAATTGTAGAATGTTAGTACGATATTTGCCTCTTAATAGTATAACTCGGTATACAATAATACTTATTCTTACAACGGAATCATACCGCGTAAACTATTATTCCAGGAAGTATTCGTACTGCAGTATACTACCTTAAACGCGCATGTGAGTTGACGAAAATCTAGTCCTTACAAACATTTTAGGTATTCTAATATGATCATTATTGTTAATATTATTTATTATATATATATACTATATCATATATATTATAACCTACACGTATTCTTCACAATTCGATTGTACGAGCTGTTATAAGCAAGTATCATTTAGTTTACAAGGTAAATTATATATTGCTTCATTGGTGAGGTAGAGTACTTCATATTTTACGTAAATGTTACTTCATATTCCTTCGGTTTCCTATACCTATTAAACGGAAATTTCATAGATCTAACTTTAAGGATTACATAATGATGGAGCTATTGAATCTATTACCTACTATTATATGTAGTTAGCCTAGCTAATAGGTAGTATTGTTTAAATATATCTCTAACACAATGTGACTTATTTATTTCTCATATATAACTATTCAGCTTAATATTTTGAACTCATATTTACGAGTCACTCAGACTTTTGTGATAGATATTATATAATAGTAAAATATAAGCTATTTCTACAACTGAAATTTATTACTAACTATTATATAACCTACTACTTTTATATACCGTTCGCTAGATACATTGTCAATATTTTCGGACAAGAATAGCCCTATAATTTAACAAGAGCTACTATATTAAATATATATATAATATATCCTATAGTGGGCTTTATTATACCCCTGGTAATAGATTAATTACGTATAAGTATATAGTTAGTCTAACTTTTATCTATCTCAATTTGACTAGCACTCATTGACTATATAATACGTAATATAACTAGTACTCATAAATACTATATGAGTAGTCTATACAGTCTAAGTACTAAGTCTAAATATAGTAATTTAGAGGGTTAGTAAGATATATAATGCTGTATATTCATCATATTTGTGTAGTACTGTATAGTTGGTGAGCCGACTGACAGTAATCATATGAGAGTCACTTATATTATATGATATAAATCTATTTTAAAGACATTAGAAAAACTATATTAATACATCGCTTAAGTAATTCATAGTCAAATTTAGTATATATACTTTCACTGACTATTATATTGTAGTGATTATGTATATTACTTGAGTGTATAATAGCCCTATATATGTGGTTAGTATGAGTATATACTATATAAGCAGTGTATGGATAATTATAGTTATTAAACTGCTGTACTATAATCCATTATCTATAATAATATTAAGTAATATAGTTAATTATAAGTATAATTATATATATATAAAATATTATATACTATTACACTTATATACTACTAAAATATTAGGAAATTGTGTTTTTTAATATAGCATGATATAGTATATTAATATTGCATATGTATTCTATATATTAATAATAGTTATACCTCTATAATTATATTATAAAACTTATAAATATAAATAGTCTATATATATATACTATATATGTACATCTACTAGTGAGTATATATATATACTAGTATACTATATAAAGTTTATACCTTTTATAAGTGTAATAATATATAATAATCTGAGTTATTGATATATGACCTAGTACTACTATCCTATAATATACTAATTATATTTAATTGTAATGACAATAGAGCAGATACTGATATATAAATATATATATTATATTATATTATATTATATATTAATTAATATCTACACTATATAGTAACTTACCCCCTAATCTGGGGTCAATGAGTAAGATATATATATATATTTATATACCTAAGTAGTATGAGTTTATTCTAATAAGTCATACTATATGTGTGACTAAAGTACAAGCTATATATTATTATTCGTTTATATAGTGACGATATATATAGTAGTGTATACTATATATATATAGTATTATATTACTGATTTACACACAAGAATGTATTATATGATATTGACTATGCTTATATTGTCTAGTTTAATACACTCACTCGATGATATAATATTTAAATATCGGTGTAATAATTAACACTTATTATTAAGTATTTTCATTATTATAATACAAATATGTTATTATTGAATCATATTTTTAATGCTTTATGTGATTTGTTTAAGAGACTTTCTTCTGTGCATCTTTTTGGAAGATTTAGATTATTTAAAACACAATAATTATTATTGACGGGTAAACAATATGGTTCTATATTTTATAATATCTTAATTTTAAAATATAATAATAGCATTTTAATTAATATTTTCTTTGATTTATATAACAATGGAAGTAATATACCTTAATAATACTACGTTTTAATAATACTATTTTACTATTTCATTTTATATCGAAAAGGATGCGGTAATAATAGTAAGTAAGGGGCTAAAGTATATTTTTTGTCGTTTCCACTGATGCAATTGTCGTCATGATCTTCGTGATGAGCTTGTGCTCTCTCAGCACATCCGCTGAGGTACTAGTCCTAACTATTTTATACTGTAGTAGTTTATCACCTGTTGCGTCAGCGGACTATAGCGACTAACGACTATGGAGGAGAGGTTCGGAAGTGCGCTCAACCTCTGATCTATTAATATTTATATGAATTATAGTATATTTATTATATATATAGGGCTATATTATTTATATATATACTATATATAATAATAAAAATTGTAAATTCATATATATATATATAATATTATATATAATTTATATATTAATATTTTTATATTATTATTAATTAATAGACTATATATATTATATATATTTTTATCATTATTTTATTAGATCATATATATATATACTAATATACTGTGACCTAGCATGTTCGGGAATTTATTTGAATATTTTTTGTACGTTTGATTAAACTTATTAATACATCTATTCTTGAACACAGGTCACCGATGTACAAACACCAATTAGTAATTGATGAAAGTAGAAGGGTGTTATACAGACAAAACGTTTATTAAAAAAATTAGTGTGTGTGTATTATTCAACAACAATTTATAATAATCTACCGACACACATGAGTATATCTCACATATTAAGTATATAATTAGGTGAATGTACTTATTATGATCCTTGGTCACGTTTCTGACTGATTGGCCTTTGTGTTACCTGTAAGTCCGACTATTGTAAGCTTTCATCCTGAAAGAAACTAAGAGGTTACACCAACCCATTGTCCTATATTTGAGTTTACTATAACGATTTTTTATGTTAGTCACAACACTGTATATTTTTTTTTTTATGTAATTTTCTATTAGTAGGTGATCCTTTTTTAGTGGAATATCTGGAGCCGACTGAGTAAGTGAGACTCACGAGAAAATGGGGTGGGAAGCGAAGCTCACACCGTGTAGCTGTAACCGCGGTAGTTTGTCAAGAGAGAAGACCTACCGTACTTATAATCCATCTATCTAAATTTTTATCTACTGGCGTAACGGGATACTTTCTTACTTTATGACGTTTTACTAACAATGTGGACTAAGATAAACTCTCAACATTGTGAGGCAACTTCTAGGCAGTCTATTCTTCGTATATCGCATAAAAACTGTAATTTTATTTGCAACATTTTAATTAAACAATTTTTAAATTTCATTAGATATTTCATAATGGTGTTTAATTATAATTTTATTATCTATTCATTTTTTGTATAATTTTGAAGTGAGGGTTAAATAAATGAGTTATATATCTAGATATAATGAAAGATAATAGTATTTTTTATATTATTATTCATAATTAGGACTGTGTGAGGATATGTGTATCTACCTAGTCTATACATGCACTTTCCTCTTCGTGGGATAGAGCTGTGTACAATAATATATAAATACTATATATATTATATACATATTTATTATAATTTATATAATAGTATATAGTTATATTATATTATTGAGATTATTACATGTAATTATATAGTTATATTTTTAGGCAAGTAAAATTATTATTATACTGCTTTAACTCATATACTTATTATCATTATGTTTATCTATATACTTATTTTATATATTTATATTCACTATATATATATAAGTGAGATATATATCCTTCATTCATATATGATTAGTTTATATTTATAGTATCATATTGTAAGTAGTTCTATAACATAGGTTTAATAAAATCACTATTACAGCATTTATATAGATAATATTATGAATATATTAATATAATCATATATTTAATTATGAGCTATTCTATATATCATATTAACAATATTATATCACTTTAATATAAAATAATATATATATAAATATATTATGTTAATATATTAATATATTATTTATTGAATTTATAAAAATTTGAGTGTACAAATTGAGTAAATGTAGACCTTATAATTAGATTTAAGATGTTGAGAGGATGTCGTGATAGATATAATACTAACGCTACAATCGCTAGCTGAATACTATTTAGAGAAAAGAATGATATGAGATGTGTATATGGTCAGTGTTGGATAATGAGATAGTTGAATGATAAGTACGGTTGGGTTGAATCAGTGAGTTGTATATGTGTTTATTATATGTAAGCTGTGTTATTCGGTGAACTGACTCGAGACTCATGGGGACGAATGAGTGAAGTGGGATATGATGATCGGTGAAATTCGTAATGTACTAGAAATGTGAGGCAGAGGCATAAGAGTTAGCTGGCCTCTATCACATGAGGCCCTAAGGGGATGAACCCTTAACTTTGAGCGAGTATACGCCTAATATAGATGGAGGGTCCTTCGATAGGTCCATATGAAGCTCTAAAGTGTAGGTATATCTAGTTCAGTGTGCGAGTTTCTAACTAATAATCGGTCATTCAGAGGGCGGTAAAGGGGTGGCTTATCTCATTTCGACGTTTTTTCATATTATACTTTGGACTTTGGCTTTGTTTTTTCTCGCATGCACTCTGACTACTCTCATCTTAGTACACTCATATACATGATGTGGCGC
>JABUQX010104266.1:0-15130 GCA_015478945.1 Trachelipus rathkii | reverse complement strand
AGAGGAGAAGTTTAAAAATTCAGAAGAGGTGTTCACCATCTGATAAGAGAGAAACATCTTGCCATCTTGAAGAGGAATGGATTGGAATTGAAATCGAGTAGTATATATATAATATAAATAACATTTTATATTGAAAACAAATTTTTTTTGGTTGAAATATTTACGAAATTAATAACTACTTGACTATGCGTGTATGTTGCTCAAAGTAACAAATTTAGTCTTTGGAAAACTGATTTTAGTGATCATCGATGGTAAATTATTTAATATAGAAGATCGATATTTTCTTATTCCACGAGCCAGTCTTTATTAAGATTTTTTTCGCAAATTTCTATGGCGAAGGAGCTAGCAAACGCCCTTTACTAACTCCAGGATCGCATCGAGGGCTTTTAATTTTGCGGGGGGTTTAAGGAAGCACGATCTTTCTAGGAGGAGCTCTGGGATATATTGATGGGAATTGAAGAAGAGGCTAGGTCCACTGAAAGGGTGAATGAAACCTACCTTAGAGTATATAACTCAGGACTAGCATCGGAAAACTACGCGCTGAAAATAATCTTCAAGAGAACTCGAGGATCAAGTGTTTCTATTGCAGAAAGAAGGAAGATTGCTTGGGTAACTGACAGGGCAAAACCCTATCTTGGAGATGGTAGATATATCATATATATATATTATATATATATATAATATTATATATATATATATGTATATTATATATATATAGATATAATATTATATATTACTAGTTAATATATATTTATAATAAAATATATATTGTTATATATATATATTTATATTATATGTTTTATATATATATTATAATAATACTATATTTATATTATGGGATATATTATTATATATATATATATATTATATATATATATAATTTATATGATTATTATATAATTTATATTTATATAGTTTGTTTTTATATGTAAATGCCAAATTTTTAAGTTATAACATAAAAGAATAATTTTTTTAGTAAAACAGAAATTGTTTATATATAATAAACAAACAAAATAGATAAAGTTTGGTTATTTTTAATCACTCAATATGAACTCTTGTGACTCATTTACTAGAATGAATCACATCTGCTAATGACATCAAAGGAATCTCAAATAGAATGCTGGAAGGAAAGGAGTAGGAGTGGCATAAGTGTGAACAGGTCTCTCGAAGTATTCGGTATATTAACTTATTGATGTCCTGAAGCTCTATAGGTGGTTTAAGGTATTTTTGACAATTAAGGAGCTCTGTGCAATACTGGATTATTTAGTTATATATCACACTGTCCAGCTGAGTGAATGACAAGAGTAATTTTGTAAGAGTAGCTATCTTCAGGATATGTACGTGCTAGAATGTGATATATATATATATCCTAATAAAATCTATATAGATCGTCGCAATAAGAGTCAGGATGATGCGTGGCTTGGATGCAGTGATGATATTAGCGTAGAATTTTATACTGCTCTTAGCTGCATTATGGTTAGTTGCTTATATACATGCGCAATTATATCTGTGGTGAAGTTGAATTAATAATACACATAAATTGTTTATTACAGATCTTAGTCTGAGTAAGAAACACTCAAATATTCCTCGATTATAAGCAGTATATTCATTATGAGATAGATACAGAATACGCACGTAATTAGTGGTGTGTGTGTGTGAGGTGATGATATGAGTGAGTAAGAACTCGTTTTAACTTAGTAGTAGATGTGTTTTAATTCTCTCGCTATCCTCACGATTCTATATAGTACTCGAATAGCATTGCGATCACAGAATCATGGTAAGGAATGTATGGGAGAAGGAGTCGTGTGTATGTTATGTGGAATATAAAATAGTCACGAACTGTTATATATTGGAGTTTACTGATTTACTAATATTATATATAGTGTGTAGCCTGCATTTTCTGAGAGGCGATTATGATACTGTAGGACTGTGTTGTAGCAAGTCTATTTTATTCAACGGTGTCGCAGTAATCTTATAAAAGCGTGTATAATCAAACTAGTGTAGAGCACATTGTATTGATACATTGTCATAATAGTACTGCTATCAGAACAATTCAGAAACGTGTGTGAAAATTGCATCTAACTGAAATATCAATTATATATAAATCTCATATCCATACTAATGAACTCTCAATCTCTAAAACTTCAGGAAGAGAAACGCAATGAAATATAAAAATCATATTTAGCTATATGTATATATCCATAGTTAATAAAATGAGCATCCTTCAATAAAGATGATCCTCATATATAATCTCAGACGTTAGATATAACCAGCGATGGAAGTGTTTTCTTATGTTAATATATGAAGCTGCTCTCGCACAATAAAAGTGTGTCAGTTGTGTGATAGCATTAATATCTATATATACTAATGGTGCCTTAGCTGGATTTATACTTTGCACAGTTATAGCTCATTTCGTTGTGGTCTATTCAGTCAAGTTTTAATTGAAATGCTTAAATTTATACTCAATTCGTTATTTTAACAGTAATATACATAAATACCCATTAAACACTTCTTTCGTAAAAAACGATACATACAGAAGTGTGTCTCTTCAGTATAGAGAGATCAATAGTACATGTATGATCTCAAAAATAAACATATATGTACAACTATATTTAACTTTTCTACGGCGAAAGAATATGAAAAAACATAAATGCTGAACTCAGAGTTTTAACACATGATATCAACATATAACAAAGAGTTAAAGATGTTATGACTCGAACAGTTAGAAGATAATGTTATATATTATAATTAACATAATTCATAAAAAAAACTAATAATCCTCTAAAGACAACAATACAGTGTGTTAAGGATAGCCATACAATATTATTAACCTCGATCAATAGTTAGCGACATATATACCACATCTAATAAATAAAAATTTTAACTATTATAAAAACATAAATTTAAATAAGCTAATATGCAGGAAGGAGAAGCAATTCCCCTCTCTTTGCTTTATGACTAATTGCTCCAGCTTGGAGAGCCTTTCCCAGTAATGACATGAAAAACATGCCAATTAGTAAGGAATTTCCTTGAGAGTCTGCCAGAAGAGATATGGTCTTAGGCGGCGGACACCCTGATGGGAATGGAGATTAAAAGAGGGACCTTGATTCCTTGGGAATGGCTAGTCTTAAACACTCAATTTAAACATAAGTTATAAGAAAGCTTGCGCTTATATATTCACATGCTATATTTTTTTTAATAAAATCTGTTAGGATATTTGTTTTCTCACCTCATAAAATACTGCACCACCTTTTTAATTCTTGTGTTGAAATTATGCTTAATTTTTGCACGAAAAATGGGCATGTGAGCTTTTAGGTAAATATTGTCCCTTTTCATTTGCCAAATTACTTTCTTGAGTGTTTGCTCTATTATTAATCTCTTTATGTTTTATTTGCATGTGTACGAGCTCTCATGTTATCCAGCTTAAGCATCTAGTGTGATGAATCATTTAAATAGAAGGGGTAGCATATCTGGAGAAGAGGCAGTCTTCTTGTTAATAAATAACAAGCTACTATTATGGAACAAGGCTTTGCATCTTCTTATTGTCCTATAAATTGTGAGTTTTTGATTCATTTAAATTGTGGTCTAAAACCAACTGTTTTCTCTTTCTTCAATATTTATCAACCAATTATTTATATTACATTTATGGTAGCAGAGCATAGTTGGTTTTGAGACTACCCTTGGCTCTGATATGCTACCTTTTCTTTCTTTCTATCTATCTAATCATACATTTTTAATCTCTCTGTATAACCGCAAGTCCTCAGGACTTGATCATCACATACTATCATTCTTTATTCTTAATTATCCACATAGTAACTACTTATCTACTGATTAAAAGAAACATATACGATATCTTTCATAATTATCCAAAAATATTAAATAGAATAAATATATAAATATTAACTATCCAATTGTGAAAGATGTCGGAATTGAAACCAAACTTTACGAACGGTACGAGCGAGGATGTTGTCGTAGTGCAGCAGAGTGGCCTTTAATCTCAAATTATAATCTAAACTGCACCACTAATAAAAAATTCTGTCAGATGAAGGAAGATTACAAAAAAAAAAAAAACTAAAATAACCTATTGTATAGTATTTCGTTAACCTCACTACTATCTGAGCATCGTGTCAAATCCAACTCGCTTACTAAATTTCATACGCCTATCCTGTAATAAAATATATGGGTTTTCTTTCTCCTTAGTAGTTAAGCACTATTAGTTATTCTGCATTATTGAACAGGGCCTCGAAAACTTCAAAGCGAACTCCAGAAAATCCAACTAGTTAAAAAGAAAAAGCACCTTCAATAAACACTTAATCTTTTATTAGAGTATCTACAATCGGATCATATTAATAAATTTTAATAACAACAAATAAAAAAAAGAATGAACCGACTTTTTTTTTTTTAAAACAATCCGGAGTGAAATAAATAATAAATATACGGTTCTTAATTTTTTATCTTCGGGAGGGGAGAGAGGGGGAAGGAAAAAACAAAAAAATTGATTTAAGGGGGGGGGAAAAAAAGTTAAATATTTTATAAAAAATACCTACACATATAATCCCAAAACAAGCAATTAAAAAAAGACCATTACTTATCAAGTTCAAAAAATAATTCAATTAAAAATTCACGTAAAATGTCAAACCGGAATTATATAAACTAATCCAATTGAAGCAAAAATGAGTCGACAAAAAATTCAAAAATTAGATCAGAAATAATTTTGAAAAAAAAAACCCAACTTAAAAAAAAATAGACAAAATCCTCAATAAATTAGAAAAATAAATCCATAGGTTTCAATATAGGTAAAATTTAGGAGTGATATAGGATAACTATAGGAGAAAAATAGAAGAATAATAGAAGTATACTATTAATTAAAAGAAAGATTCAAGCTGAGGATGTGAAAAAAAAAAAATAAAATAAATAACATCAAAAATATCTTACACAAGCCATCCAAATATATTGTTGACAACTTAGATAACCCATATAAGGAGTTGACAATATGAGTTATCAATCAAGCCCCAAGTAAATAACTATAATCAATAATTAAAATTCATAAAGATTAATGGAATCGCTATTAACCACGGTCAAATAGTACTACGAAGTGAAAAATCAATTCAGAAAAGAATTTAACAGAATAGTTCGTACCATGTCAATACTTGATTATAAGTTATTATTCAATCAGATAGAATCTATTGATAGCAACACAAATACAGAATATTATACATAACCACAAAGACAAGTCTATATATTAGTATATTAAAAAATCTCGAAACAGAAATAATAGTATAACCAGTATAGAACTTCAATAAAAATCATAGGAAGAAAAATCCCAATAAACTTCATGAGTACTAAAGCATATAAATATGACTTTAAAATCTATATAGTAGCTCTAGCTTTTGAAAAATACGGATTTAGAAATAATTGATTTCACACTTGACAGATGATGCAAAACTTAATGCTAATGTGAACTATCTGAAATCATTTAAAATTTATTCTGCAAACTTGTTCCCTTAGTAAACATATTCCAAGATCAATCTTGAAAACTAACGTAAACAGAATATAAGATTTCCAGAGAGTTTAACTTGCAATACGCAACAACAAAATCTTTCAAAGAGAGATCCCCAAACTTATGTACTTAACGTAATAATTCAGAAAGAGCGCAGAAGTTCCAACAAACTGCGAAAAAAGAATTATTTCAAAGTCAAAAGATCGAGTAACTCAATAAAAACAACTAAATTCCCAAAAATATAAGAATAGAATACGAAAGGGATTTCTTAATTGCACAACGTCAAAACAACATGCTGATCTCACTTCGAGTCACCGAGAATTACAAATCAAATGGTGAAAGATCTAAGTTAATTCAAAAATGCTGACTAATCCAAGTCATAGGTATCAATTGCAAAACTAGTTACTGAGAATGATTACAATGCAGATTTAAAATGATTAGCAAAGTCAAAAGAGGCTTATTATATTTGAATATCCAATGTCCAACTGTAATTCAAAGTATTCAAGTTACCTATAAAAATCGTATGTAATATCGTTTAAAAATAAAATATCACCTTTGGAAAATACTATAAAACTGTCCATTAGGAATAAATCCTATGAAAGTATATCGAACGAACAACTGATCCACAAGACATATCTCATCCGCGAAGCAAAAGTTCCGAAGATTAAAATATTAATTCAGACCAGTTAAGCAGATGAATATAATTCAACTTATCAGTAATCTAAGTGGTCTTGAATTGGACGAAGGATCAAATCAAAAATGAGCTACTACAAAATCAGATAGTTCATGATTTTAAATTTAATATCCCTAACACCAAGAAGATCAACAATAAAAAACTCAAAAACACAAAAATAAACTCAACTCATTTAAAATATTAATTTCTTAATTTTAATTCAACTATAAACAAACAAACGTTTTTAAATTTATCAGAAACTCTTAAAAATTCCTTCAATATATATTATTCATAAAACCCGATAAAACAAACTCTCCTAATCTTATTGTATTAATCTAACAACAATTCGTTAATTGTTATTTGGAGTGTAACAGTTTATCACTGCCAGGCAGAAAGATAATGTAAAAAAATATTCTTGAGAGTAGTAAATATAGCACAGAGAAGCAAAATAAGATAAAATGTGACATCCTCGAACAAAGAGAAAGAGAATTATCGAAAAAGAGCTAACTGCACGGCAAATAGAAATAGCTATCATTTTATGTTAAGAGCCAAACATGCCACACGGACACGATAGAATAATAATCTAAGACTCTCGACAAACTGTAATAATGTACCATCATAACCTATAAAGGAAATCCGATCAGAAGCAGTATGTGACAATGATGAAACATATTACAAAAGAATGTTGACTACTATATGCAACCCTCAAATTATAGTACCAATATAGCAATCTTATTACAAACTTATTTTATAACCCTTTTTAATAAAAGTAAAAAAATCTTAACATTTATAGCTACGAGCATACAAAATCCTATATAATTAACATAACGTCTAAATCTTCGCACCCTAACAACCGAGCTAGAGGTATTACCCCACTATTTTCAAAAAGTAAACCAGTAGTCTATACTAGCAGTATTCTTAATCTATGACCAATATTAGCTAATTATTTTACCAACAAAGAATATCACATAGATTATTCGCAAACACGCAAGTCAAGCTAATAGATAAAATAAAACAAAATATATAGCCCTGACATTTAAATACAAATGTTTCCTCTAAAAGTTATACTCATAAGAGTACATAAGATATAATTATCCTGATATTGTAATTGCCCTGGAGACTAATATTATGAGCACCACAAAATCAGCTCACTATATTATCAACTACTTTATAAAATCATCCATATTTTACCCATCATGCTCCTCCTCAATAATGAAAATTAAGAAAACAATGCATGCCATCGGTTATTATCTTTAATATTGCAGTCCAGTAGAATTTATTTATGTAAAGTAAATATCATAAGGAAAAATCTCCTCCTATCCGAAGGACGTGACAAAACCCTCAAAATGCCCATTTCAGAAATAGCATTAGTTTAAACATTAAATGAAAGGTAAATAAGCGTTTTGTATACAGATACATAGTAGATAATGACCAAAAATATACGAGTTTATATAATATAACGAGATGGTAAAACTTGATTGTATGACCAATAAGCAGATAATGCACTGGGAGGCTTGGATATATTGTTATAGGCTCCAGTTCATATAGTTTAGTTACTAAGCCCAATTGGATTTTAGTACAACACGAAAAGTGTAACAAGCGCCCAGCCTCTCGTTTGTGAAATGACTAACATTTATGAAAGACTTAATAGTTGGCTAGAGAGGTGACTGGAACGAGTTCGACTACCATAGCGGCTTGTTACCCATCTCATCGTAGTATTCCTGAAGACCTAAAACTCCTGAGTTTCCAACTTACAGTATGAGCAAGTTAATACATAAAATGTGAAACTCCGGTTTAATTGCAGTAGTACATCATACAATTATACTCCAATCCTAGATGTCTCCTTACATGTCCTGTTTACCTTGAACCTCGAGTTAGCGAAGCGTTGCGACAGTATCTTCCTAATTTAGCGTCCTTATCCTATTGATAGAGCACCTTCATAGTAAGTCGCGTACTTACCCACGTTGTCAATGTAACACGCTTGCATACCAGCGCGAAGGCCCGAATCTAATGCCGTGGTAAAAAAAATCCACTCAGATTATTATCATTACAAAAATTAACTGCGGGCTTAATTGTGCAGGAGGGCTGAGGGGTGCGAGTGTTTAGTACATATCGTAGTACAAATGCCCATTCTCCAGTAGTAACTCCATCTAATGCATGACTCATTATCTTACGATACCGAATACTACTTTACTCAATAGTAGCATAATTGGATCTAAATTATACCTAAGCATATATAACCGACATGACCATATATTTTCTCTCATTAGATTAAGAAACACCTCTATCTCATGGATTACCAGTACCAAGCGCATTAGCTTTTTAGCCTATCCTTTTGCCAATATATAAGAGAAATAAAGCTAAGCAAGCATACCTCCTCTCAACTGATCAACGAAAACATCCTAATCCTAAGGGAAAATTCACTTCAAAGTAATATTAGGAGTTATGTTAAATTATTGAATTAGTCTGCCATAAGTATAGAGTTGATTGAGAATGAATGATATACCATATGAAATTACCTCCATATTTAAGTAAAATATTTCAGACCTTATTGATATATAATTAAAATATATTACAACTTTGATAAGTTTATATATAAATAATATATTAATAACATAATATCGGACGAAGCAAAGTGACTGTAAAATTTAATACATGTACTTTTATATATTTATAGTAATAAATGGATTGATTAGTATGACCATAACATAGTTATTAATGCATGTGGATAGTTTGTTTATGTATTCCTTACATTAATCTCATCTATATTAAGCAACTGAATAGATATTACTATTCTCATATATAAGATTGGAAGATCAAAAAATATTGATCGAGATGTTAACTAGGGGCCATTTTCATCGATTGAAATAATACTGGAACTAATAGTGAAGTACCAAAAACACTCGAAAAAAGTTAAAGCAACACACAAGCTCCAGAAAGAATTAACTACTGACATAGTTTCATGTGTTTTCTTCATTTCCCAATATGTTTGCGAAGAGTTAGAATCATATATTAAAATCTCATATATCGATATCCAGCGTTAAACAAAAAAGCCCATTCGATTAGACCTTGTTAAGTAAGTAAGTTACTCGCTTTATGTGTACAATATCGTTTAAAATTAGAGCTTTATGATTTGTTACTCATAGATAACCTTTAGAATTATATTAAATTTGCATAGTTCAGTGATGGTTTCGAAAATATAGGTACCACTAAAAACCCTACTATAACTAATCAATTAACAAATCATCAATGTAATATTATTAGCAAACCAAATTTATTAGCATATCATATTTTAAAAAATAAGTACATACTTATATAAGCTATTGAGAATTTGAAATGCATTATATAAAATACATTAAAATGATAGAGTTATTGTAATAAATTCTCTCCTGCTTATTAGTAAATTATGCTATTATTTAGCTTTTAATATTTTTTTTAAAGGAAATGAGAAGGCGTAGAACTGAATATACTATTGTATGGAGTTAATGACTAAAGCATGTATAGTAGACCAGATCTACGTATATAGTTCCATGAGCTTTTTCTGTCCTATATTTCTTAATGTTATTAAAATTTAAACTTAAATGCTAAAATTTTAAATTATTCTAAGAACAAATAAAGTATATCTTAGATATAATTCAAAGTGGAGATCAAATGAAAACTTATATAGAGAGAAGTAAAACAAAAGTACCTTATAATTTATGATCAAATGAAAATATATAGAGAGAAGTAATTGGAAACGAGTTGAAGTTTAACAGTGACTATTACTTAAATGATTAATAAAGAATATTATCAAATTCCCTAATGGTACAATATTATAACCTGACATTAAGGAACAGCTCCAAGAACCCGCAGACTCACTTTCATAGACATTACCAATATTACGTAAAACAAAAAAGAAATACTAAAAGCGAGAAAAAAGCTGATTCCTAAATCTTAGACCACTATCAGAATAAATCTCATAAATTATAGCAATGCCATACGAAGAATATAAACATATATAAAGAGCTGCGACTTATAGTTACTGCTCTAATAAGTACCCAGTAATCCCAATCCTTAGGAGGTAAGCTGATATTCATTATAGTACTTTCTCTAATGAAAAATTAACTCTGAGCAGTATAAAGATATTCTAGCGCAAATCAGTTTCATATCTATCACGTTATGCGTTACAATATCAGACTAAATATAATTTAATTCAACAAGATCCAAAAGTAATGGGAAGAAATTTTATTGTTGAATAATTTAGCAAACTTCGATAACATTCTACTCTCCGGAGCATTTTAATCTCAAAATGTATTAATAATTAGTTGTAAGCCATATGCAAAAAATATCATAACACAATGAATCTACTAAGTAAGGAAAAGTGGGCAAACATCTAGGATTACCAATCGACAAATACGTTACATCTATCTATAAGTTACATAAATTAGCGCGATATCGAAGATGGCAAAAAAAAGAGAACTTCTAAATTAATGAACTTCACACAAAGACATACATTAAATATATACTACCAAATATATTTTCAATCCAAAAAAGTGGCAAATTTCGTGCAAATCTGAATAGATATCTACCAAATTTACGTCTTAGTAAATAGATCATATTCAATATCAATCTGAGTGAACCATATTTCCGTCTTCAAATGGATCAAATTATCACGATTAAATATAAGAATACAGTACAACAAAATTTAATCAATCTCCTATCGAAGCTGGAATATTAAAAATTAAAACTGTAAATCTTGAATGAGTATGAAAGTAATATTAACAGGTTCAATATAAGAAATATAATTATTAAGAAAAACAGTTGATATAGTACCTCACATCCTCGATGCTAAAAATTTTACACAATATTTTAATATTATATTATTATAACAATAACCATATATAAATACCATATATATATACCAACTCGTAATAAATCTAGATTATATGGTTCTGTTACACAAAGATAGCTTGGCGGCGAAATACGCTTGATACATTACACAATATGAGAAATCTTGAGACCACAATAGAGAAAATGATGCATTATCATTAAAATAAACTTATGTCATAATACTAAATTTACATTAATTTATAATTATTAAATTATGTAGCAAATAGTAATTTATTAATGACCTATAAATACTATAAGCCATAAGTGCAAAATTGATAGACTCAGAAACTATATTAACTGAACACATCAAACAAAACTACTTGATAAAACTGCTAGAAAAATCCAATCATAATAAAAAAACATAACCATATAAACATATACATTTAATAAATAAATTTAAAAATAATCTCTCATACTTTTATAAACATAAGGATCTAATGAAAATAAATTAACAACAGCCTCTAGCACCTTAAATATACTAATGAGAAAAATGAGCAACTTATAACAAATTCATCCGGTAAGAAACTTGTAATAACTTTATCCGGTAAAAATGTAATATAAATTATTAAGTATTCCATTATAATACAATTACTGTGAGAAATGAAATCACAAGAATTACCATCTTTGGAGTCGTCAGCTAATTTATATTCCTTATAGAATAATAATATTTTTATCATAAAGACAAATATCCTATATTCGTAAACAATAAATGAGAGATGTGATAAATACTTGATAATCTTTTGTATTGAATTTTCTATATAAGTGAAATATAAATATTCCAAAACTGCCAATTGGCATGTAGCCGAAGTTTTATCACTATGCCGGTCAAGTAAGATATTATTTACTGTTGAATTGAAAAAAGAATACTTTTCCAATCCTTATATAAATATATAAATAGCAAAGTAACAGCGAATAGGAAATTTAACCCAAATATTCAAGTAAATACATATACCTATTTAATAGTTTTAATTTCTCTCAAAAAAATGCTCATAAATAGAAACCATCGTACTATACAGATGAACATAACTTGACCATCAAGCCTCTGACAAAAAAAATACAGTATTATTTCTATAAGCCGACTTCATAATTAAAATGATACCACTAAATAAGATTTAGATCTCAAGTGGATGAAGCCTATCATAAATACTTATATTGAAATGATCTTGATAATATAAACCTAACCACTAAATCACTATACATTAAATCTAAGTTCATAATATAAATCGTACAGATAGCTGATAACAAACGGGAATCTACTCATTCCGTTCATTAGACAGTTGTCAAATATTATATGTGTCAAAAACTAATTACAAACTCTAAATGGTTTAAATGAGACTATTTAAAACTATCAATAAAATATAACATAATAATTATGCAATAGCTACTCCTACAATTATTATATTACAATCTAAAATAATATGACGTAAATACATACTATATATTATCTTATGCCAACACGCAAAATAAAGATTTAATCATACCACAACTAATAGTACTTTAAATAAAAATATTTTAGACAGCAGAACTTATTAAAGTAACAGCTACTCATATATCTCACTAAATCTAGTCACTCTATTACAATTAAAATTTTATAGAAACTTGATAAAAATAGATATAAATATCAAAAGAAAATCGACTAAAATACAGAAATCTAAAATAAAATAAAATGTTCAAACTATGACAAACAATTATACGAAACAAGATTGCACTAAATGCATAAATATCCCTCATCAATATATATAAATCCTACAATAGCAATTAAATTCTCTAAATCAGTTAAAAAGGCACAAACAAAGAACTAAAACCCGTATCATATCCTATTAGTGACTGCTCGAAGCAGATTGCGCTAACATATGTATCTAGTAGTAATATATATATATATAAATATAAAAATGTTTCATAAAAGGTAAAAGACCAAATTCCATACCAGATTAACAGCTTTATCAACCAAATAGCAAGCGCCAAAAATATTCACAAAATCATAGGTCATGTCACACGGCTTATCATAATTTTCCAATACAAATCTGAAAAGGGTATATTTGTTCAACAATTCCTGTCAACTCCAAATCAACATAAACAACACAAAATATACATAGCCCTAATTTATGCCAAAGAAATACACTAACATCTATCTATCGACCTTTCTTACATTACACATAAAATCACAATACTATGTCAAATTACTATAAAAAGTTGTTGCTATGCATTACTAGCACTTACATATGAGTCCATCCATTACAATATTCAAACTTGCTATGGCTGCCAATTCTAAACAACAATTTGATCAGGCAATTGGTCAACCGATGTATAGAATTAGAGTGATCGAGCCGAATAGTTTTTTTTTATCTATACCACTTGTGCTCTTCTCCTCATCCAGTAAAATTTATAAATATTTTTATCTCAAATTCGCATTATGAATACACCGGTTAGAAGATCTTAGAAAAATGATTCCTTCCATCATCATCTTTATATCTCTGTGTTCACATGAGACACAGAAATATGATGAATCCATAGATTGATTATAGCGACAGTAACATTTATTTCAGATTTCTCCCTTTTAATAGAAATATAAAATATTAATGATTTCAAACTTATATATGGATTCTTCTTTTCTTATTTTGAAATACTTTCCTCACCTATAGATTTACATAAATAAGGGTTATCTCTCTATATAATCTCTTTTCTAACTTATATCATTCAAAAAATCATACATAACTAAGTCAATATCAATCTCCATATAGTAGGCAAAATAAGAGCTGGCTACTTGGATTGATAATAAAAATTACACACCACTAAACACAGTAAACATATGCATTGAAACATACAATTTCAGCAGATTTGATTTCAAATAATTGTTATTTTAATTTAATAACAACCATAGGACTCTAGAAATATTTTATGTCCCATTAGAGCATGCTGTATTAAATTAACTCTACCTAAGAAAATAAAAATGATCTATCCTTATCTATCAATCACTTTACTTTATCTAAAATAATTATTGATAATATTACTTTCCTCCAATACATTTACAATCATCCAGTAATTATATTTACTCATGCAAATCTTACCTGACTAACATAGAGAATAACATTCTCCAAAAATTTTCAAGCTCATAGAATGAATCTGCATATTACCTTATTCTCTGAGTGGTAAAAGAGTCTACTATAGGCTTCTCACTATAACTCAGTAAAAGACTGTAGTACTTATTTAATCAATAATGTGCCGTACCACATATTTACCAAATAAATAAATTTGAAATGAAATTATTACAAAAATTAAGAAAGTTGTGATGAGAGTAATTTAACCTCACAGACCATGACATAACAAGGATCGAGCATATCACAAATACCAAAGTAAATCCCACATGTCTTGAACGCACTGAAAAATATGATAAGACTCACCTGACTACGGCGAAATACATCCTTCTATATTGTACAAATTGTAATGTAACTCCCTTCAACCAAAACCTTATATATTGTCACCAACCCCACATACATAGCTCACTCGAGATTTCTTCAATTACAGTTAATACGCAAGCGTGCACTCTCACTTCAATAAGAACGAAATATGCCAAAACAAAATCTCGTTCTTCATCTATAAATTAAGCTATGAGAGCTCTGTTCACGAGGTGTAAACACTGTTTCAGATATCCTCTAATTCTGTCAGTCCATCTACGTTATCACAGTTCGTCAGGCGTTCTTTGACGTGGACATATCAAATACGACTCATGGAAACATTTTACTGGTATAAAATAGTAAAATAAATATTCACTTTAACAACTTTGCTTTTAAAAAACTATTAACAGCACCTCTCACATATAAACGAACTACTCCTCCGAAAATTTTCAACTCATCTTCGTCTGAAATTACTGAAAATACATTCCGAAGTAAAACTCTTCGTCAAATACATTTGACGAAGAGTTTATTAATAACACTCTTCATCAGATACATAACATAATAATTAATCATTTAAACAACATAGAAAGGCGTACCTATTAACTAAGGAACTATGGACTAAGATCAAATCTCTTGAAAATTAAAAATCAAAGTAATATATAGTGCTAATAAAATCCAATCTTAAAGCCTCGT
>JABUQX010104265.1:0-35868 GCA_015478945.1 Trachelipus rathkii | reverse complement strand
ACACACGACACACAATAAGTATGTTTTAGTATATGTACTATTATTTGTGTGTTTTTTAGAATCAAGGAAAGATGACGCTTTTTTTCTTTTATATAGTTTATATCTTGTAGTAATGTATAACCTTAAATGCAAGTAATTAAATATTCATAAAGCATATTAGACGTGTTTAAATTCAACTTTCTTTTATAATAAGCGAACAAAATTAATTTAGTTCGGGTGCCGGATTGTCTCTTGCGAGGCGAAAAGAAAAGATGTTTGTCGCTCATTATAGGGTATTTATAGGTAGAGATAGTTTGGATGAGAGAAGGCTGAATAATGATTGGTCTTAGCGAGAATTATTATTTGAAAGTATTGTGTTGTCATGAGTGCGGCTATGTGACCTATGTTTTTGTTTCTTTGTGCGTGTCTGGAGATTGCCATATAATTATTTTATTTTTATATAGATATTTATTATAGTTTTGTTTTTTATTATCATATTTTTATATGATTTTTGATTAAGCTTAATTATATTATTATTATAGTTTAGGTATTTGATATTATATTTTCTCTTATATAGTTTTTAATATTTTATTTATATATACTATTCTATTTTATAATATAATATATTTAGTTTTTTTTATGACTCTTTTCAAATATAAAGGTAATCTACTGACTTCTCTCATGTAAATTAATAAGTATGTATCATTGTGATCAATTGTTATTATTAGCTTGATATGTAAAATTTTTTTTTTAAAAAATATCGTAATATAATAGAAGGTAAAGGAAAAATGGGCAATATGAATTTCTTTATTAAGAAATATTTGCATGTTGCATTTCAAATGCGAAAATATATATATATATATATATATATATATATATTATATATATTATTTATTAATATATTATATATTAATATATAGTTATTATATCATTATTTATATTTTATTATATAATATTTATATTATATTTATATATATATATATTTATATTATATTATTATATATATTTTATATACTATATTTTATTTATGTTAATTTATATTTTATATATTGCTGAAATGCATGGTAACACAAAATATCTTACTAAAATAAATATCATTCAGACCTTGTGCCTAATCTAACTAACCTATAAATATTACCTATTCTTCCTAATCCTAACAACCTAATATATAGAGAAAATTTACAGGATATTAACTAACATCAATCTCAAGCAAAAATATATGATACACATTATTAATATTGTTTATTTTGAACCGTGTATCAAAGAACTAGGGAGTTGTGTATTATATTTTATGAAAAATAACATGCGAAGAAATAACATACGTATTCATGTTTTTAAATCAAACGTTTCGTATAGTATTTTTATACATTTTACAATGCTAAAAAATAAAATGAAAAGTAAAAATTACGCTATACATTTATATACAAATATAAATTTACTTTTTCAATGAGAATAATTAATAAATAAATTCAGATTAGTGTCAAAAGTAAATTTAAATATTAATATATAGTCGATTGTGATAACAGATTACTAAACATAATAATAACTGAAAGAGAAACGAATTTAGGGATAGGAATAGAAAAAAAAGAAGTAAAAATAGAGAGAGAAAAGAAATAAAAACAGAAAACTCGTCCAAGTGAGCAATCTTTAAGTGCCAAAGGAAAATTATGGATATTATATGTTGGTTTAAAAGTTCAGATCAAGGACTCTAAAAATTTAAGTTCTTCTTCAGTAGACTATGTGAGTATTGGATAAGTTATGGATGGAATGTAAAGATGTTTTTAGTAAGATCGAAAGATCGATGATCTTCTGATTAAGCTGAATCTCTTCTGAGTATTTGAATGAATATAGGATAAGATTTAAGTAACGAAATGAAATGCCCATGTTCTTGAAGGCTCTCATCTTAATGCTGTTTGGTCTGATTTGGCCGACGTAGTCGACATTACAGGCGCCACAATT
Source organism: Trachelipus rathkii (assembly GCA_015478945.1). Lineage (NCBI taxonomy): Eukaryota > Metazoa > Arthropoda > Malacostraca > Isopoda > Trachelipodidae > Trachelipus > Trachelipus rathkii. Next base: position 33,930 of record JABUQX010104265.1, on the reverse strand, counting down.
GTATTTGTAAATGGCGCAAGACCGCAAGCAAATTAAAAGACTTTTGGAAACCAAGATAATTATTTATATATCTTTCAGAAAGCTTTGATAATGGGGTGATTAACTTTACCGTAAAGTTTACCTAATATTAAAACATTTAGTGTCTGGATATAAACTATAGTGTGAATAAATATAAAGTTTGACACGGTGGGAGATAATAGATTTAATGATATTATGAACATATCATTCCTTTAAAATTACTTTATTGTTTATTATATATTATAAATAATATTATATTTGTAGTTTTAGTTAATAAATTGTAAGACCTTTTGAAATTTATTTATTAGAGTTATGGAGAATTTCAGTTATTAGGAGAGTTAGATTTTGGGAGGTTGTATAGGGTGGGTTAGTTATGTATGGTATGTGGTTTGTTATTTGTTTATGGGTTATTATATGTATGTTATATATATATAGGGTGGATACTGAGTATTATATTATTGTTGGTGGGATTATTATATATTTTTGTTTAATTTATATTATATTTTATAGTATATTATATTTTTTATGTTATAATATATAATATATATAATATAATAATATATACTATATATATTAAATATATATATATATTGTTGATTGTAAAAAAACATTTTTATAAAAAAACATTTTTTTATGGTTTTTTTTTCCAATTTTCTTTTATATTTTTTTAAAAGAACATTCTTTCATGCTATGCTTTTGAGCTTCTATTATTTTTTAAATGTATATTCCTTTTTATCTCATCTTGGATATATTTATACAAATATGTTTTATTAAAGTATATAATTATTTCTAAAATTTCTATTTCATTAATCAAATGGAGAATAAAATATCATTTTTTATTCTCAATAGTATATAATTATATTATTTATAATTATTATATATTATATTTTATTATTTTATTTTATATTATTATTTTTATTAAATTATAGTAAATTAAAAATTTTATTTATATTTTATTTTCTTATTTTATATATTAATATATATATATATATATATTATTCTACAGGATATTATTTTTTATGATTTTATTATATATTATATTATTATTAGATAAAACCTGGAATAAATGGAGTTTTAGAATCTCTGTATTGTGTGATTTTATTTTATGATCAAGAATTGGTAATGGAATTTTTTAAGAAATATAAATTATATTTATAAACAGAAATGGTTTTACCATGAAAGAATAATAAATATTTTATCGTATTTATGCCATTTAGCTGTTTTAAATTCAATATATCAGTAATTTTATGGATACAGGAAACCAAATTTTGGTTCAGCAGTAATGGAGTAAATAGAATTTTATTCTTGTAGCTGATGTTTTGCATTTTGTCTTTATTTTTCTTGATATTCACGATTTTGTAATAAGTAAAAAACTACTTTGCCATATACTGAATTTATTTATTTGTTTATAGTATTTATTTTGGTAATTTTGGTGTATATATGGTTATTTGTTTTTTTTTTATTTTTTTATTTATTATTTTTATTTTTTTTATTTTTTTTTTTTTTTATTTATTTTATTTATTTTATCTATTTATTATTATTTATTATTGTTTATTATATTATTTATTTTTTTTTTTTTTTTATATTTTATTTATTAAAATTTTTTTTTTTTTTATAGTATTATATAATATTTTTTTTATAATTTTATTTATTTATATAGTATTTGTTAAATTGATCTTTTTCTGAAATGATCTCCTTGATGGAATACATTTTAATTTTGTGGACATATAGTTTGCACCTTAATTAATTCTTCTTTATATCCAATTATCTCTCTACAAAATATGTATTAAATGTTTTATGTTCAAGAGCAACCATTTCCGCCTATTTTGGTTAAATTTGTAATTTTAGCACCCTGCATGATTTAATTGTCCTCATTCCCTGTTCTGTATTGAATTTGGTTACAATTAAGCGATGACGGGAAACTGGTGAGATTTTTTCTTGTAAGCAGAGGTATAGATGTCTGGTAGGAAGAACGTCTGATGCATATCTATCCGGCAGCTTTATTTCGTATTGATGATTTCTTTTTAACAGCTTATATTTATTGTATTTTGTTATATTTTAATGACTGTTTTTTTTTTTAAGATTGCGGTTTTATGTTTCTTTCAAGTTTGCTTTCAAATGCTATTTTGTTATAGCTATTAATATTGTTAAAGTTTTTCTTATTGTTATATGTCTTCTTTATAAGATATAAATATAACTTTTCTTCAGGAATAGGCTTACCATATTTAATTTAAATGAAAATTTTGCAACTGGTTAACTTCTTTTTTTATTCGTCATTTATTTCTCGTGAGTTCATCATTTATTTAATAAAATTATGTCAATTTTTTGTTCCCTTTTTTAGAGTGTTATTTTAACTTACTTTGTGTCTATAAAAATAGATAATAAGAAACGTGTTATAATTGTAAGTAAATTTTTTTAGGAGGATAATAATGAAAAATTAAGATTTTGGAGGTTATCTCTTTGTTAGAATTTCTATTGAAACCAGCTTAGGTGTGTTGTTTACTATAGTATGGAAGTGCATATTTAGGATCTACTGAAAATGCTCATAGTTGTGAGCCATCTATACCTTATTATATTTACTATACTATATTCTTATATTTAATATATTTACAGCACATCTGATGTTATAACTCTTTACAAGAACAGAATAGTAGAAAGAATCGCTTATTACGATCACGTGGACCCCCTACAACTGTAATTTTTGTAGAGCGTGGATACATATATATTCATTGTATACTATTCCCTGTATTTATAGATGGGTACAAATTCTTATTTTTTTATGGAAAGATAGCGTAAAACTCCTTGGTTTTTTCAAGCCTTTTGTACGAATAGGTTTTTGAGTTTATATTTATTTTTTGTCCTTTCAGGTAAATACAGCCACTGTTGGATACATCACTGTTGAAGAGTTATGTGTGATCCAATAAGTAGAACAATCTATTGTTAATTGCTGACGATTTCAATGAGGACTATGTTTTAGTAGTAACACAAAATTGTTTCTTAAAGTGTGAGAAGTTTAATGATTACATGTTGAAAGACCGAAATTTTCTTTGTAAGATAATTTCATCGGAGAAGTATTCATGATATACGATCGTGGTGAAATTATATATTTTTAAATCTGTATTATATTGATTTAATGCATTTTTTTTTGTAGTCTACTTTTTTCGTGAATGGAATATTAAATAACTATATTGTTCACCGTTTTATTATTCACGGAAATATGGTCAGCCTTTTCCAAAATTCAGCTTTACTATAGTACCTATACTTTCTTTAATTTTCAAATATTTTCTTCTGGAGAAAACATAACTAGTTATTAAAATAATTAGTTAGTAAATATAATTTGAGTGATTACTGATTTTTAAATTATATATTTTTTCAATTTATATATATATAAAAATATTTTTTTTATATATTAATAAAATGTCATTTAACTTCTTTTCTTTCGAATTATAGTATATTAGAATTAGGTTTTATAATCTGATTACTGTTTTATGTGTTACTTTATTGTTCTGATTTTTCTCATATTCTCTTCAATTTAATATATTTTTAATAAAATGATGGGACGGAATTAAAAATTTAAATGATAATTTTTTCAATTTTCATTCTTTGGGCTTTATTTATAATTTTGATATATTTATCGGCTTTCGCCTCATAATCGGATCTCTCCGGTGCAGTTTCGGCGACTTATATATATATATAATTATGGGTATTTTATTTTTTATTTTTTTAGTTCCTTTTCGATGTCTTTTTTTATTTATTATATGAGTTGATAGTTTATTATATTTTATTTATTATTAATAGTATTGATTTATATGTTTGTAGGTATATATGAGTTATTTGATAGTTTATATGTTATTATTTTTGTTTTTCGGGAGGTATGAGAGTGATATTATTGTCATATATGTATTTTGTTATTATGTTTATATTGTTTTATTATTTTTCATTTTGTATTTTTATGTGATTTATATTACTATATATATATTTTGTATTGTGAGTTTTTTTTATATTGATGTAATTTATTATGTTATTTTATTATTAATATATTTCAGTATATACAATAGGATAGATGTCTGAATTATTTTTTATTATATTTTTATATATTATAATATTTTTTAATATATATTTATTTATTATTAGTTATTCACATATGTTCCTACATTATCGTTGTTATACGCTTAATTATTATTCTTTTCCGGCACAAGATATATTTAATGATTTTATGTATAAATTTTTAAACTCATAATGCAACCCGTAATAGTTTGTAGGAGAATGTATTTACAACAATTTGTCTTATAAAATGTATTAATCTAAAATAGTTTTGTATATTATAAAATGCTAAAATATTTAATATATCTAGAAATGCCATTTATCAAAATTAGTGTCTGAACAAAAACATTCGTTTGTTTGTTCGGTCAGGTGCCTGTAGCTAATTTTTTGTAAGTTAACGCGCTGAAAATTACTATAAAGGGATAATTATATAAAACTTTTCTAAACTGATCATATATTCTAGTATACATTGATGCCTTCGCATTTTTAGTCGAATCATAGAATTTATTTTGAAGAAGTTATCATTGTCAATTATTATTTATTATTATTATTCATATTATTAATTATATTATTAATTTATTATTATTATTTATTTATTATTAATTATTATTATTATTTATTTATTTTTATTATTTTTATCTTCCTCTCAGTAGTGGCTTTCACTCTGTCAGTTTGGGCTAGTATCTTCTTACCTTCTGGCCTCGAATAATCTTCTTGATCCCAGAACACTCAGAAAACTTTCTCGGTTGCAATGGTTTTCAAGCTAGTTCCTATGAGTTTTAATATACTTTAGGTAGTGGTTCACGCTTTCAGGTGGAACTGGCATTTTTTTCCCTATCTGTGACTTTTCGTAAATTCGTTGCTCGCTCAGTAGGGCTGTATCTCAGTAAGATGGTGTGTTTTCGAGGTCATTTATTAATAGTGTCGAGGTTTGTTCGGTTGTGGGTGTGTTTTTTGCGTCCGGCGCGGGGTATTTGCGAACGAGTCAATATAAGAAACAGAAATGAAAGTGAGACTTTTTTTGCTATATATCCCTGTCGCTCATTTGGTTTTATAAATAAAGTATATATTATTAGAATAGTTGGTGGAAGTGTGACTATAATGAGTTATTGAGGGGAAAACAACGGTTCGTGCTCTCCTAATTTACCGAGTTCTATGAGGTTGTTGATACTTTCCAGTTAGACGAGTAATCTCTAGTCTATTAACTCCGCAAGCGTTTGGGTGGTATAATGAATTTTTGACGCAAATACGTCAGTTGCTAAATTGACTTAATCGAGAGCCTCTTCAGTAATATCTTTATTAAGCTGCGTTGAAATATGCATGTGGTTGAGTTTCGTTGCTTCGAATTCCTAATTTTACTCATCTATATTAGTGAATAAAATAAATGGTAGATAATTTAGGTAATGACAATATAAACGTACACATCTGGAGCACACACATGTATTATATTATTTTTCGATTTTATCAGACAATTAATAGTAATTTGACCGCATCCTTCCTATCATCTCGTCTGTTGAACTTTAAAGTTCCTGATATATTTGTTCTCAAAACTTTTAAAGGAGATAAGTGTTTTCATGTTTTTTAACTAAAATAATTGTTGAATAATCTGTAATATTTTATTTTATTTTCTATCAGGACGGTAACTATATGTTCAATATACATTTTGATTTTGAGAAATCATTAATGCCATAGAATTTTCCAATTACTGAAATTAGTAATAATTGATTTTTCTCTTATTTTGGCAATGTTAATTTATTTATTTTGTACTAATTTCTAAAATGCAGAGTTTATAAGAAACGTAATTTTAGAACAATAAATTTTAATCTTAATTCAACAAATTAAGTATATTTTCGGCATTAACAGTTTCACCTGCAGAATAATTACAACCAAAGCTTCTGAAATAATTTAAGTGACTCCGTTAATATCTGATCCTTACTTGAAAATTTCATATAACGTTCCGTTTAGTTAATCTTCGAAGACACGTTAGATTTTAATAACAAGAAAAATATTATTTCAAGGCCGATATGCTTTTCCATCCTTTATGTTTAATATATTTACATAAATATATATGTTAGTTAGTTAGTCATGAAAGTTAGTTAAGTAGTCCACCGAACCTCTATCTCATGAATTTGGAGGGTTCATTACCTACCGTAGTAGGTCTGGTCATGAGAATATTGTGCTAAACACGTATTTCGCGATAATCGCTAAATGTGGTTTAAATAAGCAAAGTATTATTTTATAGGATTTGATAAAGTCTAGTCCCTGTCTGCGGTCTCTAACGTCATTTTGGTAAATTTCTATGACCATCGTGGTACTTTAGGTATTTTTTTTTGATTATTTTCAATCCATCTGGACATTTTCTCTCTCTCTCGTACTTCTTCTCTTTTCTCTTCTCTCTTAGCTGGTAATCTCTTTTTTCCAGATCTCTCTCTTCATCTTCTACTTTTTTTCTCTCTCTTCTCTCTCTCTCTCTCTCTCTCTCTCTCTCTCTCTCTCTCAATCTCTCTCTTCCTGAATTGATTAAATCATTTTATTTTCTTATGTTAATAAATTTTTATAAATAAAATTTATTTAAGCAATGGGATAAAATAATATATTATACATTCGCAGGTAGGTTAATTGACTTAGACATAATGTTTTATTAAATTACTTTTTTAGGTTAAATCTGCATAAATACTCATAATGTTTGCCGTTACAGTGCAGTGTGACTTAAGAAGGCATCCCGTATAAAAATTTACGTTGAGATCTCTCTATTAGACAAAACTGACAATTCAGTATTCAGTAATTAACTATTTTAGGAATGTTTTGATGGACCTTGTTAGAGAGGGTGGAAGAACTCTTTAGTATATATATATATATATTATTATATATATATATATAAATATATATATATATATAATATATATTATATTATTATATAATTATTATTTTATATTATTTATTTATAATTTATTTATATGGTATTATTAGTATATTTATTGGATTTTATTTTATATACTTTATTTATTATTTAATTATATTATATATTTATATAATATTATTGCAGCATGTTTGTTTTGGAGATGGTTATAGGTTGTATATTATTATATTAGTATTTTTGGGTAGTGGTATTGTGGATTGAACAATTATGGCAATTGATTTTATATATATCTATTTGTCTATTGTAGATTGGTATTAATGGTGAGAGGATTTATTATCATAGGTTAGGTTGTTACGGTAGTGCTGGAATTTGGTATTAGAGGTGAGGTTATTATGAGTGGGTTGTCGAGCATTAAATAAGACAGCTGAGAATTAGAAGTGCACTGAGACGTATCAAAATCTGTTCTTAGATATGTCCCTGCTTCTGGTAGAGTTGGAATGTGTAGATTACTCTTCTAAGTATCAAAATATGACAAGATTAGCGCAACTGACCAGGTTCTGCTGCGTCGAATAAAAGGGATGGTAATCGCTCACTGGAAGAACTGAATAAAATATATAATAACAGGCAAAATAGTGGCCATTACATAAAAAAAATATTATATATTTATAAGTCATTATGAATATAATAAAATTCACTTCAAAGCAAATTAATGTTACGCAAAGCTGGCAAGGCCTAATATATTTAATGCTTTCAATATTTTCGAAACACATAAAATAAAAAGAATATTAAAATGCCATGGGGTATTTTGGGGTTGCAATGTAAAATAATTTTTATTATAACGGAGAAAAAATATTACCTTGTAAAGATATTTTGTATGTAATATATATATTTTAATTATTTATTTATATTTTATGATTCGTAGTTAATTATTAAAGGTAAAAATTTATGTTTTTATTTTTTTATAGTTAATAATTTTTATTTTGATTAATTAATGCTGACGAGCATTGCCCTATTCAAGATGGATTAAACTATTCTTATATTTTTATATTTATTTATATTATATTATATTATTATATATTTTATATATATATATATTTTATATATATTTATTTTATTATATTTTTGCTCTCTCTACTGTCCATACAAAACTTTTCATAAATATTACATATCACATTCGTCTCTCCTGGAGTCGGCTTGTGTGTTGCGTGTTATTGATATATTTTAATTTATATTGTTTAAAGTCGAATATATAATTTGGAGTCGGTTTGTCAATATTGATGGTAATCGGTAATTATTTTTTACCATTCTATTATGTCTCAGTTTCTTTTTTTATAAGGTGTAAGACTGTTATTAAAACCGTTTTGTTTATATTATCATTGAATAGTTGTATACTAAGAAAGAAAAATTCAGTGTTTGCGTGTATAAAGATGTGCGGTAGTATCAGTCCATGATTGAAGTTGTACTACTATTAAAAATTGTTCGCTTAGATTCTCTTTCAATATCTTCCACAATTGGTTTGCAAAAATTTATTGCTCCCGTAATCTTTTATGGCGCCTTCACAGTCTGATCCCTGTTTTGATAAATAGTAACAGTTGGATGCATAGTATGTATTTGGATAACAAGTAATTGAGATATTAATAAGATATTATCATAATTATTAAGTTATTTTCATTTAAATTTAAATTTAAGAAGAAATTTAATATGAACTACACCCTAGTTAGGGGATTTCTTTACTTTGAACATATAAGATCTTTCCTCTAGTGCCTATTACCTCTATTCTTTCTTACAGATTTATTCTTTTTTTGATTTTTTTATTACTAGTATTTTTTGAGCTTTTCTTTGAAGTTCTTAATATGTATTTTTCGTCTCTATCTAATCATCTTTTATATTTTATTTTCTCGAATATAATAATGTATGTGAATGATTTAGTTTTTCACGTTCAAAATATTTTTTTGGATTCTTCTAATAATAATAAATTTTAACTCTTTTCTAAAAAATCATACTTTTAGTTTTAAATCTTAATACTTTTATAATCAATAACTTTAATCATTAATTTTCTATATATGATCATGAAATTTGTAAATAATTTTTATCTGATAATAACAAATGAATGGTGTTTTTTGATTTTATATCTCACCGTTTTAATTTAATTATTTTAGTTATGGTTTTATATTATTTTTTATAGGGGGGTGTTTAGTATAGGTGTTGTGTATAATAAGTTATTATTAGGTTTATAGTTATTTGGTGGGTTGTAGGATATATATTTGTATAGTGTATTATGATGTTTTTATGTTTATATAGTATTTACATTATGGTACATCTTGTTATGATTATATTATATATATATTATATCATATATATGTTAACTTATAATTATATAGTTTGGTGAGGAAGATCAGCTCGACGGGACCGATAAAAGAAGTGAGTTGATCTCTCTATTGGTTGTTGTATTTTGAGAGCGTGTTTGGGCAACCTCGATGCGGAGCTTTTTTCGGCACTGGTTCAAGTGGATGGTGAGTAGTGTCATATCCTCTATTAGTACTCCACTGTTCTAAAATTTGTTGTGCGCCCGCTCTTTCGCTCTAGTTACACACCTATATTTAGCGAGCACGGAAATAGACTCCGTCTTTCATTCACATCCTAATGAACACTATTAACAACACTAGTCTTTCTAAAATTGAGTTAAAAGTGGCAGGGTACCAAACTCGACATTGTTGAGAAGCCAAGAGGGTTGGCTTCCAAAGATAGTCCCTCATCCACCCCCCTCCCCTCACCACCACTTACTAGTTGACGACCTCCGGTAGTGGGGGTTGTTCTGTCGCTTGAATTGCCAACCCTGTTAAGAATACGTGGTTTTTTTTCTTCCTTAAATTCTACAACTTCTCGATCTTTACTCTAATTTCCACTTTGTCGAACACCACCTCTCTACTTTTGTTGCAGCATCACCCCTCTTCTTGTGAACACCGCCTCTTCTTCTTTCTTCAAGACCTCATCTCTTGTTTCTTAACCGAAACACAATTACTTCCAGTGTTCTGACAGCAAACCCTACTCTGTTCCCTCTTACTATATTTATCCTCAACTTTCAGCCAAAGGCGGATGGATGTTGCGCATATATCCGCAACGGTATAATCTGTTTTCGTGTTTACAATTTAGAGTCTTCTGAATTTTCTACTCTATGGTTTAAGCTCTCGTGTCATGTTATGTTTATTTATCAGTTAACTCTTCTGACTATCCCAAATTATTAGACTATCTAAGCTCCAAAATAGAGCAACACATTCTCTATCTTCTTCTCCTTTCTTGGAAATTATCAATTTCGGTGACTTTAATGTTCGCCGCCGTCAGTGGCATTCCTCTAGTTCTCATGATATAGATGGTAAACTTTATCTACCATTTCTCTAGCCAGAATGACCTTAAGCAGTAGCTGTAGCTCCCTACTGGTATACCTGATCATCTTTGGAATGAACCCAACATTCTAAACCTTTTCTGAACTTCTAATCCTTCTCCTTATTCTGTGAAACTCTTTCCTCCTCTGGGTTCCTTCGATCACCTTCTTATCTCTACATCCTCTTCTAACCCTTCAAATCTTCCACAGGAAAGAATCCCGCTTAAGGCATGAAACGTTTTTGGAACTTCGGTGCTTCAAACTGGTAGGACTTGCGGTCGTACTTCTTTGATTTCCAATGGAATGACTGCTGCTTCCTTGAGGGAGGGTACCTTGGAGTGTGCAAAGCGTATAACCGAGGTGAAGCTCTCTGGCATGGAGGCGTACATTGCATATTCTTTCCCTTTAACTGAAATTTTACATTTAATAGGGGTTTTACTGATATAAAAAACCTTGTTTAATTCTTCTCGTTCTCGTGCTATTCGTCACACGCACGATGCCTTCAGGAATTGCCATCGTCTTCAAAGTCCAGACACTAATTTTATTTATATTTTATTCCGGAATTGGGCAAAATCATTAGAAAATTCAATGCATAAAAACTCTTCTCATTAGAAAATGCAATGATCTTTCTGATTCCTCTTCTGCACGCCCTTTCTGGCATCTTGCAAAAAAAATATAAACTCTAACTTTACTTCATCTATCCCTCTAGTATCTTCCGATGGCACAACTGCCATCTTGCCTTCTACTTCCAGTATCTTCCGTTGGCACAACCGGCATCTTATTTTCTACTAGAGCTAAACTCTTCTCTCAAAGTTTTTGCACCTAACCCCAATATAAACAATTCCGGAGATATTCCTCTTTCTCAACCCATTCCAACTCATTTAAGCCTAGCATCGTAATTTCTTCGAAAGGAAAGCATAAGGTCCTGACGGTAATGCTCCTGCTGTTCTTAAGATTTGTGTTTTTGAGCTTGCTCCTCCGCCTTGGTAAACTCTTTAGTCTCTGTCTTTCCACTTCGTCCTTCCCATCTTGTGCGCTCATCCAACCTGTGCCGAAAATGGGGGACCCCACTCAACCCTCTCACTTTCGTCCTATACGCTTTAAATTCCGTTCTTTCTAAAGTTTTCGAATCTCTTGTCAACAGCAAGATTCGGAAATGTCTTCTTAATTCTTCTAATAAAATCTCTGATGGCCGGTATGGTTTCCTTTAGGACTATAAAGAGATGATTTTAAAAAAGGGGAGTTTTAACGACTTATATTGCTGGTTCATTAGCCTCGAGTAGCTAATGTCATACAAAGCTTCCGTAAGCTAAAGAAGGCGACTTCCGACAGAGAAAGCTGCAATTAGCTAGTATCTGTTTATATTTAGGTATCACAGCATAAAATGAAAATCATTACGTGAGACATCAAAAGAACCTCAAAACGACCTGTGTAGTGGAAGAAAAATATGAAGAGATAACTCCCGACGCTCCTGCCACTATATATATAATATATATATATACTATATAGTATATATATATATATATATATATTATATTATATATATATATATATATCATATAGTATATATAATAAGTATATAATATTATATATATATTATATATATATATATATATATATATATATAATATATATATATATAAAGGTTAGATTTGTGTGTTTTTTCGAAGAAGATATTGTAGGTATGTAGATTATGTCAAGAAGATAGATGAAGAAACTTTTTTTTGAAGCATTGAAAACTACCATATTTTCTTTGGCCCAATTAGAAGAAACGAGAAAGAATTATATTATATATGATATAATGTATATATATATATATATATATATATATATATATTATAATATAATATATATATATATATATATATATTATATATATAATATATGTATAAATAGTTCATTAAGCTCCTCAGTGGAGAGCTATTCAGTTTTTAACCTTGAAAATATATTTTATAAATAAAGGATTACGATTTTATTTTTAATTTGATGAATATCGATTTCATCATATATATATATATATATATATATATATATATAATATATATATATATATATCATATATATATTATATATATAATATATATATATTATATATATATAATATATATATACTTAATATATTATATAAACTTATTCGTGAGAGGAAAGACCTAATACGATATACACCAAAGTTTAAGAAAAACTCCCGCAGACAGCATGTACCCTGCTACAAGTTTGATGGCTTTGATATTAGAATTTTCATGACAGACTTGCTAAAACAAACTTACGGAAACTTTCATATTGACTACCAATTTGATAAACACAGAATTATTAAATTGCAGTGGCAACTTTTATTAACCTTGCAGCAAGGTTGATATATATATATATGATATATATATTATATATATACTATATATATATATATAATATTATATATATATATATATATATATATATATATAATAATATATATATAGATATATATATATATATATATATATATATATATATATATATACTATATTATATATATATATAAGAATATATATCTATATAATATATAAATAAAATATATATATATATATATATATACATAATATATTTATTAACCTTACAGAAAGATATATATATATATATATATATATATATATATATATATATATATATTAGCGATATTTATAATAATAAATAAATTCAACGTAAAAATATTAATTTTATCTAAATAAAAAATAATCCGAATTATTTTTATTTCAATATGATTAATATTTATTATCAATTTATCAATCAATAAGTATTATAATATATATAATATATATATATATATATATAATATATAATAGTAATATATATATATAACTATATATATAATATATATATATATATTATATATATATATATATATATATATATATAATTAACAATATTAATAATATTTAAATAAAAAATAATTTTAGTTTTAAAAATAAATATATAAATCCGTTGTAAATAAACATGAATATTTTCGATGTCAAAAAATAATTCCTATATTACCAACCTGAAATACATTGCAGTTTTGGGTCAGTGGTAAAGCACTGGGCTTCTATGTCACTGACGTGGCTTCAGTTCTAATTCGGGAAAGCAAAATCGAGACTCGATACTTCGAAAGAGGGGGAGGGGGAGGGGGAGGTGCGTATGACGTCTCGCAGAGGTAGGCGGAATTATTTGCGCAACAGCAAATAGTTTTGGTATCAGTAGCTTCCCTGTAGTTAACCGCTATTAAACTGGTTAACCTGCGTTCATAAAAAAAAATTACTGAACCTTAACAAAGATCGTATAAATTCCATTATCTTTAACCTTCATTTTAACTTCTGCCCAAGTTTTCCACGGCAAACTTCATGCAAGTTTGTCCAATGTCAACTAACGTTTGTTACATGCTTCTATCAAATTTGCAGGCTTGCGAGGCAAATTTTACTGGAAATTTGCATGTTGGCAATGGCAAGTTTAAAATGCTGTCTGGGTCAGGACAGATTACGAAATTAATGGTCAACATGCCCCGATACACATAACCCTTAAAGATGTTTAAACCCTAAGGTAATGGAGGAAATAGCAGGAAGTGTGTTTCATAATTTGACAGTGGAATAGATAAAGATATGGTTGTTTTGATAGACTCTAGGGTGTGTCTGAGGGCTGGAGAAAGGATAGGACTTTATGGGAAGACAAGTCGTATAAACTCTCTTCGAAGGAAAGAGTGTGCGAATAGAGATTGTAATAACAATAATATAACGATAGTTAAACACCAATTCGGCGGCTAGAAAGAGATTCAAAAGAATCAACAAAAATGAGAGAGTAGATTATACGAAATGCCTTATATTCCACACTTTCAAGAAGAGTTAGAGTGCAACTTCCTTTATACGTGATGAATACTTTACTCAAGGACGGACGATGTCCCTAATATACAGAGCTAGCAGTTGGGGCGATGTAAAGTAGTTCTGAAATCTCCTTACCCATCCTCTTGAAAACTCGTTTAGTAATGAAAGAAGTGCGGTCCTTTCATTTAACATCACTGGGAAAAGAAACACCAAGAATACTATATGGAATTAAGGATTTTTAGTTTTGAAATCATTTCATCAGGTAGTTGTTCGAGAAAGACCAGGGTTAGAGATTTTGAGTTTTGAAAACAGCCATGGTTTCTTTTTGCACCAGGTAGGTGTTCGAAAAAGACCAGAGGTTAGTTGCTCCTGGAATATAAGTATACCGGATACAAAGAAAATTAAATCTGGCAGAAACATAAAAAAGGATACAGTCGGAACGGATTATATATATATATATATATATATATATATATATATATATATATATTATATATATATATATATATATATATATATATATATATATATATATATATATATAATATATATATATATATATATATATTATATATATATAATATAGAAATAATAATAATATAATATAATATATTATATAATATATAGTATATATATAATAATAATAATATATATAATATATATATATATATAAATATATATATATATATATATATATATTACCACTATTATTATTATTATTATTATTATTATTATTATTATTATTATTATTATTATTATTATTATTATTATTATTATTATTATTAAAGATGTTCCAATCCGTTGGAATGGCACTCTATTTTAACTGGAACGCATCGAAAAGCTTAAGAGAGCTTTATAACACTACATAACTGACCATGCTGACATTTCTGTCCTAGCTAAAGATGGTTGGCAGTTGCTTCAAAGTTTCAGTATTATATTGCAGCCATTCTTTATGATAACCAATGTAGTAACTAGGTCTAAATTATTGTTGTGTTCTGTAATAACTCATATCAGAGCATTGTATCGTTACCAGTCAGATATTGGTAATGACGATGGTGGTGTGCAAACAATAAAAGTATTACTCTAGAAACTTTTATATGAAAAACAGTATTTGGAAGGCAAATAGCCGTGTTCTTATTAGTACAATTGTTGATCCACGATATAAGATTAACTTTTTTTTCTAAAACTGTTAAAAATAGGTTCAAGGTGAATTATAGTGTAATAAAGAATAAATTCAAAGAATGCGGAACAGTCAACATCCTTGACCTTGAGAGTGAACCATCAATACCATCAATATCAACATATTCAATCGATCTAAGACCTGCTTTGGCATAATCATTTTAAAGTTATTATGATACTAAAGAAAATAAAGAAAATGAGATGGAAACCAAAAAGAAAAAAATCGAAGAAAAAATACCAAAACCAACAGAAGGACAATAAGTTAAGGACTGGATAGTTATCTAAAGGAATAATAAATTTCTCCAAAGGCTACAAAAGAAGAAATTTTCCGGGGATGGAATAGAAAAAAATAGAATAAGTATATCACATTTATAGAAAGTGTTTTCAGTCTCTGTTTTATCAACATATAAAATCTTTTCTAGAAGTTTAATGTATTTGAAGAGAAAACATCACAAATTACACCTAAACACGAGAACAACTAGTTTTTCTGCATCATAAATTGCCAATATTCAAATAAAATTTAAAATTAAAAATTAAAATTAAAAGTTTGAAAAGCGAAATGGAAAATTGGTAATTTTTTTTTTCATATTTATTTTAGAATTTTAAATAAAAATCGTAATAAATGATTACTGTTAGAAAAATAAAGACGAAATTTACTCCGTTTTTTTCCTGTTTATTTTATAATGTTAAATAAATAAATATTGAATATAATTGTGAAAGTGTTACTCGAGTTGTTAGACCAGCTTGAATTTCAAAATAGATATAGTATGCGAGTATATACCATATACAGTATGTAACTACGTTTAAAGAATGAGTCCATTAGCAGAGATGAAATGTCTTGAATAATAATTGTTAAAAAAAAGTTCCGGCAGCATCCGACCAAAATCGGATCTTTAAGACTCTTCCGAGTCTGGTGCACAACTTATCCCAAACCACCCCTCCTTACATCAGCTATTGGGTGTTCGGGAAGTTTCATAAGAAAATGATAAGGATAATATTAAATGATAGTTTTTGATCTTGTTTTCGGAACATATCAAACTAAACTTTTTACTTAGAACATATGTAAATTATTCATTATATTTGAGGTATTGACTCTACAAAATATGGTATTCAAAAAAATTGTCAGTTAAAAAGAAATGGATAGAAACTTAGAAAAACGTTTGATATTAACGTTTTAGAACTCGTCCAATGCTGTATTTTACTTTTTGTTGATGTAAATCGGACGAACAATATTAATTACTTCGCCATGATTTAAATTTTGAGATTCTCCAACCAGTACTCAACAAACATTGGACAATTCCCTATAATGTTATTTCTCAGAGAGGACAAAGAAATTTCATTCGCTACAAAATATTGCTCATAAATTAATTAGTCTTTGACAATTATGCAGGGAAAATTCTCGTAAATATTGTTTTTTATTTTTTTAAGACACA
Organism: Trachelipus rathkii; assembly: GCA_015478945.1. Taxonomy (NCBI): domain Eukaryota; kingdom Metazoa; phylum Arthropoda; class Malacostraca; order Isopoda; family Trachelipodidae; genus Trachelipus; species Trachelipus rathkii. The sequence goes on along the minus strand of JABUQX010104265.1, from coordinate 17,187 downwards.
CACACACACCGAAGCAGACCAAATTGCGACAGGTACTAGGCCCCAGGTCAAATAGGTCGACAAAAAGTTGTCCGACCCCAAATCTGTCGGACTCCAATTGTGTCTACAACTTTTGACTTATTTTAAAATGTTCGGACAATTTGATCTTAAATTTTTTACTATATCGATATCGATTATTTACTATCGATAATTCATATTGACATGATTTGGTTTTTTTTTTTTTTTTTTTTTTTTTTTTTTTTTTTTTAAAACTTAAGAATACCCATAAGGGTATACCCGCCGATGGGAAGGTCGGGTCTCTCGCCTTCCGGAACTACGGGGTAGGACTAATCCCCCCCTCGGGGGATGGTCTCCGGAACCCGCTCTGGTATTGGGGGTCGCGGGGTTCTCCGCCCCTCCCCTACGGGGGTATGGAAAGTCCCCCCCTGTTGTTCCCCGTCGGCTCGAGCCCCTATTTTGCCTATATAATATTTATATATTATATATATATATATATATATAAATATATATTACTATTTATGTATATATATATTATATATATATATTTATATAATATATATATCCTGTCGACGTTTTTGACACCTTCTGAAAATTTAGTTGGATCGATTAACTATCGATTATTTAATCGATACTATTTAATCGATTATTTAATGTTGTCGCGATTTGGACACTATGAGAAATGTTGTCACAAATGCTGTCGAAAAATGTTGTCGACCAAATCTGTCGACGCTTTGACACCTTGCTGAAAATTTTAAAATGGTTGTCGACAATGGCTTGTCGACAATTGTTGTCCCCACAACCACACACACACCACACACACACACACACACCACACACACACACACACACCACACCAAGACACACCACACACCACACACACACACACAACCACAACACCACAAACCACACACACACAAATATATATATATATATATTTATAATATATATTATTATATATATAATATTATTATTATTATATATTATATATATTAGATTATTATATACTATATATATATATATATATTATATATATATATAATATATACCGTAATATTAATAACCTTTTAATATAAGAGTATTCCTATGGACATGTAATTCCCATGTTATTATATTTAAAATCCCTGTTTTGCTTCAAGCATATAAATAATTAGCTTTTACATTCTTTCCTTATATATATATATAATTTATTATATATATTATTATTATATATATATATATTATTATATTTATAATATATATATTATATATATATTATATATTATTTATATAATATTATAATTATATATACTATTTAATATTAATATATATATTATATAATATATAATTAATATATAATTATATTATATTATATATATATAAGGATATAGGGGTGGAGAAATTCAAATGTAATTTATGTATTAATTCTATTTAAAGTACTTTGAATATTACATTCCATTTCCTTTTCAAAGAATTTATTCAGAAATTTAAAATATATTATTAAGTCTAATAAACATTTACGAAATATTAATCATATATAAAAGTAATGGTAAATTCAGTATTACAATATAAAATGTTTAACTTCTCTAATGGAGCTACTAATTGCAGCACAGTTTTGTGTCCTTTGAGCCCCAACTAATTATAATTTTTTAATAAAATTAAGCAAACAATTTAAGCTTAAAATTGAAGAGCAATTAAATAGTTCAGTGGGTATTAAACAACAACAACAACACAACAACAATCAACAACAATAATAATATATAATAATATAAATTTAAGTACTGACAATGGCAAAGATAAAATTAATACTAGCCCTGGTTACAATAGCAGTAAATAACTAATATAATATATATAATATAATATTAATAAATATAATATAATATTATAATAATAAAATAAAAAATTTAATATATATAATATATAATATATTATGGATTAATAAATTAATAAAATATTAAAAAATAATATAATAAATAAAACATGTTTCTCTAATATGGAACATATTTTTTATTATAGCAATAATTACGATAGTATGTACTAATAAGATTATAACAAAAAAAAAAGAAAAACAGGAATAAAATAAGTCTTAATAAAAGTAATGATACTTAGCAAATATATCGTACCATAATAACGATAAATCGATACAATAAGAGTGACAACAACAGTACTTCATGATTCAAATATATATATATTATATATATATATACTATATATATAATTAAGTATATATATATAATATATATCAAAATTATTATATATACTATATATATATTATTATATATTATATATATATAATTTATATATATATTATATTAGTATATATTATTATATTGTATATTAGTATATATATATATAATTAATATATATATATATAATATATATATATATATATAATATAATTAGTCATATAGGTATATATATATATATATGTATTGATAGTATATGGTATATATATATATCATATATATTATATATATTACTATCATATATATTATACTAATTATATTTAGATTTACTACGTTTTATTTGCAATTGAAAATATATTTTAAAGCATAAATAGGAAATATTTAAGCCTATAAAACCACTTTTATAATAATTCTCAAGTAAATTAAAATCTGATACGGATTATATGGTAACTGATCATTTGACTGACATTGTAGTCATCTCTATTAGTAATGATAAGATGATCTGACAATGTATCTAATCTCCATATTTTTTATTCGTCGCTAAGGGAAATATTAATCCAGTCGGCACTTTTAGCAATCACATGATTGAAATACAATTTTCATTGTTCATTTTGAATCCACAAAGAACTGTCAGACCTGCGAGACTTGCATTACAAATTTCAATTTACGATATTCGTTTGTGCTATGATTATATCAGTCGCGTATGCAAATCAGTTCATTATTTTGTTACTACGATCCCTATTCTCTAAAGTCGTAATTAGTTTTTATTTTTTTTTTTTTTTTTTTTTTTTTTTTTTTTCTTTGTTCCATAGCGAAACGTAAATTCTTTCGAAGATGTCCAATATATAAAGACAAAGGATGAAAATGCAGTAGCAATCTTTACTTTAAATATAGTAAACTATATTAGTGATCAAAAAGATGGGAATAAGATTCTCTCTGCGCCAATTCGAAGGGGAGGAAAGTCAGATACACAAAATACATCTCAGACCCTTTTATTTAAATCAGGGATGGAGATCAGCTGCTTATGCGCGTGGTCTTCTGCATTACGTGCGCCTCTTTTCAATCCAACTTCACAAATATATTTTTATTTCTATTAATTAAAATATTAATTTTCACTCCTCTTTAGATCCTTCAAAAATCTGATTCTTTTGAATCGAGTTTACCACCGACTCATAGAGAGCGAGGTTCAATGCGGTGCGTGGTGCCCTCATTTTGATGTGGTGCAGTTCAGTGCGGTGCGATTTTTAGAATTATAGAGATGCGATGCGGTATATAGTGTGCATTGAAATATAGATGTCGTGCTGTGGTTGTGTCGCTCACTATATTTCGTGCGGGAAATTCTGCCGGAAACCTACTGGTATATGTATATTTTAATAATTTAACATCAATATATTATATATTATATATATAATATTATTATAAATATTAATATTATATATATAAATATTGCAGTTAATTATTAATAGAATGTACTTTTGAATACAATTTTAACTTTATGTTTGTTCCTGTACAAAAGGTGTATTAAATTATATATTATATATAATATATAGATATAATATATAATATTTATTTATTATATATATACTATATATAATATATATATATATATATATATATATATATACCCCTTATTGTATATTGCTTCTTACGCAACATAGGCAATCGAAGCATTGATTATATTATAACCAATATTTCAAATTAATAATAATAATAATAATAATAATAATAATTATATAATAATAAATTTTTATATAGGTGTTAAAAAAAAGAAGAACGAAACCTCACTCGCACCTGTGATATGGATGTAAGTGTAAGCATATGTTGTGGAAAATTTTTCATCGGAAGAATAGATTGGAGTATTTCATTTAAAATAAGTTTTCTTTTTTTCTGATTTTATAATGAGTCAAAAATGCCGTAAATATTCTTAACGGGTTTATGATGAGATTATTTCTAATCCAATAAAAAATATATTTATATAAAAATTAATAATGAAAACATTTTAAAAATAACTCGGTTTAATGAGGATTAAAAGGAGAGATAAACAGAAAGTGATTGGTGTGTGTTTTCATTATATCGTATATAATATATATATATATTATATATATTATTATTTTTATTTTATATATATCTATTATATATATATATTATATATATATATATATATATTATATATATTTATTATATTTATTATTCAGCATTTAATTTCAATATCATGAAGTATAGTTTTAAATAAAGATTTTTCCTCACCTATTTCTTCTCTACGGCAAGATTATATTCGATAGATATAGGTCTGCATATTTTCTCTAGTTCCACCATTGTTTTATTACTTATTTTCGAAAATAAACCAGGTTTTTTTACGTGGAGCAGGACCGCCTGTTGTGCCATGAATCAACAAAAACTATCCTACAGACATCTTTAGACCGTTATCGTTTTTGTCATTTGTGTTAGCTAGATAAGAAATTGCTTTACCAGTTTGCACGAATCGTGCATAAACGAACGCAATTTTTCATAAAAGTTCAATTTTGTTTACAAGCAATGGAATCGCTGTTGTGATGGGCAGTGGTTTGCGAATAAACAGAATAAATAAATAACAAAATGGATATAGAATCTCTTCCATCTTCTATTTTTCCTGCTGAATTTAATCTCACTTTAAAGCGCGTCTGTGCTCATCTGGCGTTAGTTTGCACGTTAGTTGAGAATAAACTGATGTGTGTTAACACCCCCTCCTTGTGGGCTCTGCCGTGAGTGTGAAAACTTAAAAAAAAAAAAAAAAAATATTGCAAATAAACTGATCGCATTGTGTGGAGTTTTATCCATTTGAGAATTAGTTTAAACTAATTTATTGAATAACATCTCAATTCAAACGGGCCTACAACGCCGCCATCTTGTTGTTTACATTTTTCCTAAGAACGTGTAAATTCGGCAACACCCAGATAGCAACCTTACAGATTAGGAATTCCTTCCGTTTGTTGAGCTTTTTTGAATTTTGCGCCGAGTTTGACAAAAACGCAAACTCGAGCATTCTTACGTTTCGTAAGCACAAATTGCAAAAACGAAAACGGCTTAATTGGACTAAGGAACTTTACAATTACCGCAAAAACTATCATTATTTTACACAGAGGTGACGTGCCGTAATCAATATATATATTATATATATATATATATATATAATATATTATATTATTATAATATATATTATTATATATTTATTATAATATATATATATATTATAATATATATAATTATATATATATTATTATATATGACAAAGTTACTTAACGGCTACACGACGGGAGGTTGGATCAAAAAAAATTTCCCTGGTAGACTCTATTGATACATAATAAGATATTTAGGGGTGAAATGTGATTTTTTCCTATGTTCTAGGGGTGAAAGGTCAGGTCAGGTCAGGTAACCCCTAGGAAAAAATTCATTTCACCCAGAAATCTATTTATGTATCATAGAGGCTACCTCTTTGAAAAATTTTTTTTTTGATCCCAGCTCCCGTTCCGTGTGGTGTAACCGGTAGGTAACTAACCTTATATATATATATTATTATATTCTAATATATATAACTAAATAAATTATATATATACTAATATTATTAATAAATTATCATTTTAATTTATTTTTTAATATATATAGGCGTTTTCTCCATAGGTGCTAGGTGTGCGCAGCACACCCTATAAAAGCTAATTACTTTTTACTTTATATTACAGTACTTAGGTTATTCAATTAAATATGTAAAAATAATCTCTTAAAATTCCATCGCTTTTTTATACGTGCTACTGTTCAGAAGAGTTGTCATGTGCGCTAAATTTGACTTCCTATATTCCATTGCTCTATGTATTTCACGCTCGCTCTCTCGCTCTCATTTTTCTATTCTTCAAATACATGAATGTGCCTGAAACATCGCCATGGATTTTTTGAACAGAGACTTTTTATAATTTATATTTTATGTGGGTTATATATATATATTATATTATATATATATTATTATATATATAATATTATATTATTTATACATTAATAATATTATATATATATATATATATATATTATATGTATGAGCTGGAATCGAACCGTTAGTTCAAAGTTTTTTTTCCTTTAGGAAAGACAACGAGGTTAACTTTTGATATATCATTAAAACATTGGAAAACAACGCAGCTAATTTGGCTATAGCAGAGAACGGTTTTTAAAATTTTTGGCGAGTCAATCAAATATAATTAATATAAAGTATATATATTATATTATATATATAATATTATTATATATATATATATATATATATATATATATATATATATTTCATTAATTACAACCTGGTCTTAATTGTTATTCATGAAGGGAAATGGTCTGATAAATCATTTACTAGCTTGATCTCTCACTTTTTTATTCAACAATTGAAATTCATTTAAAAGTGATCACAGAAGTTGCAGCAGCGCCGTTTAAGACATATCTTATTAATTTTCATTTCGTATTAAATTACTCCATAAATTTTACTCCGGGCCTTTAAAAATTGTGTCAGCAAATGTTAGCGTGTGTAAGAGTGGGTTCCTCTCTGTAGTGTGATTTGTGTTGTATGTCATGGGTTTGTGTGTGTACACGAACGCTATGGCGATTAATTTTGGCGGAAATTGTGAGGAAAGGAGAGACTAGACAAGGGCGGATCCGATTTGGAGGGAATACTACGTAGTCTTCATAGGCCTCATCTGCAAAAGCCTTTTTCCTCGCTTCCTACTTTGTCGACACTCAGCTCGAAAAGTCTGGATATGTAGGCGCCACTATAGGCAAATATCAATATACGGGATTTTATTTCTTTTTACTCATGGTAAAAATGATAAATAATAACACTGCGGTCTGATTTTAAATTATCTCTCTCTCCATATATATATATATATATTAAGGGATGTGCTATATATATAAATATATTATATATATTATATATATATATATATATAATATATATATATATATATCTATATATATATATATATAATATATATATATATATATATATATTATATATAATACTATATATATATAATTATATATATATATAATAATATATATATATATATATATATATAGAGTTCACGTTTGGCTCAGTGGGTTAAGACGAGCTTTTTTTTGGCTCGCCTTCTGAACGAGGATTCCCTCTCAGTATGGGTTCGAGTTCTCGTTCGGCCAGTGAACGGACACAAAAAAATTTGTCGTTAGTAGGAGATTTTCTGCAAACTATTTACGTATTGCAGTTTACGGCCCTGCTTGGATTTACCATTTAATCTCAACTAACACACACATTTCACTACAAAACCACTAGTCAACACATTACACAGAACAGTTCGTGATCACAAACAAATATCAACTCTTCTAAAATATGCTTTTTTCTCGATATGGTAATTGAAGATTCAGCGCGTACTAGGAATGCAACCACGCCTTACGGTGGCAGGCATTCCGTCTACGTCGCGCTGAAGCAGGGCTCTATCGGGTCTAAATATTTCTGCAGCCTCCACTTGTCAGAAACCATACAAAATACTTTCCCTGACCAATACCTCATGATTAAGAGGCTATGTGGTAAATAATATAAATAAATATAATATAGTATATTAATATTATATATATATATTATATTATATATATTATATATATATTAATACACGTAGTATATAGTGACAACGACTTTATCGTACCTTTATGAGTTCTAAAATTTTAAGGTGAAAATTTTATACATTTTATTTCATATTTAAACATATTGATCTAATATATATATTAAAATATACTATATTATTAATATATATTATATATATATAATATATATAATACTATTTATATATATATATTATATTATATATATATTATATATTATATATATCGCGGGGGTCTGGAACGCATCCCCCGCGATAGGTGAGGGTTACTGTATATATATATATATATATATATATATATATTATAATATATTATAAATATATATATATATAATTAAATATTATATATATATTATATATATATTAGTATAAACTATATAATATAATGATATATATACTATAATAATAATATAATTAAGAAACAAAATCTTTTAAATTTATGAAATAAATATATAAATAATGATATATTTACATTACAAATAAATAAAATGATGGGCAGAGCCCTTTCAAGGAGGGGGCAGGAAGACGAATTAAACCAAATTACATTAATAATATGGGAAACCCCCACTTTAAGTTTTACTATTTGCTGTACATACTACTTCCTATACACGTATTTACTGTTCACATACGGTGCTTTAGTCTTACTTTTATTTTTAAAGTTTTAGTAATAGTAATTATATAATATATACTACTATATATATATATCAGTAAATAAATTTATTTAATTACTATATATATATATATATATCCACTAATATATAAATAATAATATATTTATATATGTTATATATGACAATTATAGTGTTTCAATCAAATGAATAATATAAACATTATATAATGATATATACATGTGTAACACCTGCCTACCATAAAAACTATCTAACCTAAAATAATAAAATATACGCCAAGTATATATTATGTCTATATATATATACATATATATATATTATATATAATATATATATATATATAATATATAATAATATAAATCATAATATTATATTATATATATATACTATATATATACTATATAATATAATATATATATATAATTACATATCCGACCCCTGCACAAATATTCTCCACCCCTCCCGACCACAGACTAAAATCACCTACCCTCACTCACCAGCTAAATACATTAAATAACATCTACCCACATATTCCCTCTCAATTAGCGTCATGGACGATTACACCATATCATTAAACAACCAACTAACCAACACGTAACCTAAAAAACCGCCCCAAGATAACAATATTATAACTTAAACTCCCCCTCCCAAAATTTCCCTAAATAGAAGATAACACTCGTCTATAAAAGAGGCCAAATTGACCCCTCGCCGAAGCGAGATCAGAGTCACCACAACCAACAACTTCGTACAATATTTAATAATAATTAAATAGACATGTTACCTCCACCCACCCACCTGCACCAGATGCCACTTTCCCAGGACACAATGGAGCACTCCTATCTGGGTGCACCGCTCTCGATCGACCCCCTGCCGATTCTCTTCTATCTTCGTCTCGACCCTGTTGGACCGCCAGAGCGGCGGCTTTCTGGAAAGCAGGTATTGGAACCAATTGAGGGTGGGCCAGCGGGCGAAGTATATATATATAATATTAATATATATTAATATATATATATATATATTTATATATATATATATATATATAATATAATATATAATAATAATATATATATATATATATATACTATTTATAGTTGTCACCAACCACTCACGGGCAGAGCCCTATTTCAAGGAGGGTGTTTACACGTCTCAGAAAATTCCCAACTAAGTGCAAATTACGCAATAAGCACAGACGCAGCTTTGAAGTCGAAGGAGATTAATCAGCAGGAAAACACAGGAAGATGGAAGAGAATCCATCAGAACAGAGGTGGCAGAGAAGAAGCACCGCAGCCGTACTGCCTGAGTTACCAATCTAACAAAACCATGCGCAGACACGCACCCCTTGTGCGTACCGCGGGCGTTCGTAAAGGTGGTGATAACGCGGTTACAAGTTCCCTCGAGCATCTGCCGCTGCGGGTACTTATAGGAAAAGAGATTAAAGCACCAACCATCGCCCGCAAAGATGAGGGTCAAGTGAAGTGGAAATTACGGAACAGTTATAAGTCTTTTGGCCTTTGACTCGACCCTGTCCAAAAGCGGGGGTGAAACCAGAGCCTCCCCCCAAAATATGAGGAGCAGTGATCCATACAAGGGCGGATGAGGGCCTTTGGTATAGCTGGAGTAACTGAGAAGAAGAAAAAGTCTCGTGTGTAAACAGAAACAGTTTCTTTGAGGCCGCCCTTAGCAACCGTTGTGATGTGAGGTTTCCAAAGACATTTTGGTTAATGTTAAGCAGATGTGTTTATATTGTCAACAGGGGAGACAAGAGAACCGTCGAAAGAGTAGGAAAGTTTGGAAGGTGTTTTGAAAGGGAGATTTGTAGAAGTTGAGTTTAGAATTAAATTTCACAAGTGAGACGACCCACCGGAATTCTATCCCAGATCTGCGAAATAGATCCGAAAGGTTAAGGAGAGCAATTCTAGAAGTAAAAAAGGAGCAGAATTTGAAATGAGTTGAAGATAAAGGGTCGAGTCATCGGCAACGATGGATTAGAGTTAGATGTGCAGGTGAGAACATTAATGAAAAGTGAAGAATAAAGTAAGATAAGACAAGAACCCTGAAGAACACCACAATTGACGAAAAAGAAGAAGAAGTCGCCCCTTCAACAACAGGCAGATATTGAGCGATTTTGAGAGAAAACTAGACCAAAGTAGCAAAGAGAGGAGGAAACCGAAAAGGAAGGAGCTTGGAGAGCAGTGACGCGTGCATACCCGGTCAAATCTTTGGATATGTCAACGCCACCACGCAAGTCTTCCCAATAGTTTCCTAAGGCGGAAACAAATCCCAGTTAAGATAGGAAAAGTATATCGCCAGTAGACCTCGAGCGCCGAAGCCCGTACTGGCGACCGGAAAGAAGTGAATGAGATTCCAATGAACTTAAGAAATGAGAGTTGAGAAGGGTTTCAAAGATCTTAGATAGAATACAAGTGAGAGCTTAGGGCAGATAGTTAGAAGGATCAGAGCGGCTTCGCTTTTTAGGAATCGGTTGGGCATGTGCGTGCTTCCAACACTGAGGGGAAAGTGTTAGTATTGAGACTAGAGAATATAGTTGAACAGAGAGGGGCCAGCACGGAAGCACACTCTCCGTCAAAACACGGGGAGGAATGCCATCCGGGCTACCCGCCTTCCTAACGTCACAGATTTCAGGAGCCATGCACCCAATCAAATGTATCACAGGCAAAGGCATAGGGACACCTGAGAGGGAGAAGGAGAGGGAGAGGGAGGGAGAATCTCCCAGGGTTGAGTTAGAGGAAAATAGGAGGCCGAAGAGATTGGCCTTTTCAGTGCCAAATAGAACAGAACCATCAGAACGAATAAAAAGGAGGAAAGGCAGATTTTACAGAAGTTGTTAGAGATTGTTTTGGCAAGAGGCCCAGGAAAGATTTGTCAGAAAGAGAACCAAGGAGGATTGCGCACTTTCGTTTATTGATAACTTTCTTTGCTCGTCGATGAGTATCCCGCAACCATTTCTAGCTGAATGAAAAATTAGCAAGAGTGGTGATAAGGGAACGAGAATTTTTCCGCACTTCTACCTCAATAATCCGGCAACCCTGTCTTCTAAGACCTTGAACAAATTGAGCCAGAGACAAGCACGTAATCGAGCTCCATGTGAGATTTAAGGAAGGAGAATAAGATTTCGCGAAGAAGGAAATAAATATAACCACCTGAGAACTCATACCCAATCAGTATCTTAACAAGCATCTCCTTATCCTTCAGGACGCAGGAAGCCTGAACACGCGTCACCAGTAGGAAAACCAGTCAATTACCACATTATAAGTTTAGTGTTAATGAAGACCTTCTATGCCCAACCAACGGCCTTCTTAATGGCTCGCATGAGTGAAAAAACACCCTTTTTGAATTTAAGGTGGCAGGATTCTGTGCCTTGCTTGGCACTTATTTTGTTAAATGGACGTATTTAAGGTTTTCATATATGAAAAACCACTTATTTTTCATAAAACATTCAGAAATTCACCCATTTCTGAAAGCCGAAGGTGGGTGGTATTATTAATTACGAGAAGGAACTTGTGGGGTGAAACATACTCAGATTTTGTTATACCAAGGAATGAGTTAGGACAGCATTCTCCAAAACGATGGTGTTGTGTGGTATTTAATGGAGGCTACATTATGAAGTGCGAAGCAAAATACTATGATTCCGGGAATCTCTTCCACCCCAACTAATATATCTAATATTAAGTATATTTAAAATTTATATTATAATAATAAATTAATAATAAATATTAAATATATAATCGTACTTTAAAACTAGTGATTACAGTTGTCTACTATAACCGTTTTCATGGCATTACAGTTGTATTTAAGTGAAAATTTAAGTAAATTAAAAGTAGCTATATATACTTCAATACCAAAACGTTAAATTTTAATATAGATAAATAAAGTATATATATAAATATATATTGTGTGTCAGGTTTCCACTCTTCATAATTAATATAAGAATCTCATTAACAGGTAATAGTTATAAATTCTATAACTAATTATACAATCATTTAGTATATATAATTTAATATATTATAGGTATATATAATAATAAATAAATATCATAAATAATTAATATATTTAAATATAATTATATTAATCTTATATATATATTAATAAATAATATAATACGTCAATTTAAATATATATGTTTGTTGTTGGTTTGTTTTGATCAAGTACAAGACCCTTACAGTATATACTTAACAATATCATAAAATATGAAAGGAATAAAGAAAAATAGGTTTCGCATTATTAGTGGGCTTGGCAATAATTACTGTCATTTGCGAATCATTCTCAACAAACCACCCTCACACGCACCCCAATTATCTATTCAACCAACCCTCGTTCGCCCTAAATTCCATTTTTTACCATTCTCCCAATTATCATTTTTTCACTGATTTCACTTTTTCCAAGCCATAAAAAATTGTGCTGAATTAACCACCTTAACACCAGAAACAAATGCAAGCTATGGGTGTTCCGTTGTATATTAAATGCAATTCTCCCTTCTTATATATAATTTTCATTTTCACCCCTATTGAATAAGAACTTACACATTTTTACTTGACGATTTTTATATAATCACAATAAATTATATATAATTATTCAAATTAATGATGTTAGTAAATTTAATTATGATAATTCCGTTACAGTGTTTAAATATAAAATTCGTTAGAGCTAATAAATCTTTAATTAATTAAATTTAGTATAATTATATGTTATTAATTTAAAAGAAAAATGACGAAAAATAATATAATTTTAAATATATGTAAATAAAATAATTATTTATTACTAAAACAGATGATTATTTCCTAATAATAACATGGAACCGTTATTTATGAATCATGACAATACAGGTTGACATTTTATGCAATTCTGGTTTAATATTAGTATAGGTAACTTATTTAATATTATAATTATATTATAAAAATATTAATCAATATTATTATGTAAAATTTAAATATAAATAATAATTAAACGTTTCTTCTGACATCTACTATATTAAAATAAAAACTAATTTAAATATAATTCTTATAAACTTTTTCAGCATATTGAATAATTTGAATATGTTTATTAAGTAGTTGTAATGATAAACACATAATAATAGAAATTATTTTACAATTATAATTAGTGAATTACTTATAAGAAATAAATACTCGTAATATTATAAATATTAACTCATCTTAATTATTTAATTTATTAATATATAGATCAACCATAATAATTAATAATTAATTTATTCTAAATTATGGAAAGAATTTAATATAATAAGGAAATTATAAATATTATCGATTTACTTTTTATATATGTTAAAAGTTATGCTTATATACAAGATTTGTAATAGTTAGCACACCAACTCAACGGAGGCATGGGCTCTTAAGAAAAATTTCAAAGCGAAGTGAGAGTACATGGATAATTAAACATTACCGGATAAGACCCAAGCCCAGATGCCCTAAAGTGAATTTTCCCTAAAACTGGCTAAATTTCTTCAGGTGTTAGCACTAGACTGTAGAAAATCTTTTAGGATAGAGAGGGATGTTAAAAATTTCTACCAGATCAAGGAAAAACAGAAAGACATTTAGGCAAAGTGGAAGTTTCCACCCAGGAAAACACATAAGATTGGCTAGGAAGGGGATAGCCAACCGCGAATATTACCAAAGACCATTCCAATATTGAGAAGTTTCAGGATTTCACCTATAATTAAAGGCTTACCTCGTCAAAATAATATAACCGGGACAAACCATATAGAATTGCGAACGTAGCAATTAGGCAATCTCCTCTTGAAATTAAATAGTCTCCGGAAGGCGAACCGTGTCAATTTTCTGGAGTGGTGCGTAAATTGTCGTAAGAGTGGCCAACATACCTTAGCTAGAATGCATTCATCTACCGTTATGTAAACACATTAGATAATTATATTTAGTACAAAAAAATAGAGTTGCGGCCACGCTCATAGAACGTCAGCATAGAGATAGAGGGCAAGACAGGTGAAGTTAGGGTTGAACAAGTTTAATTTATAAAGTTCTGCTTCTAGCCTTTAAGACTCTTATCTCTATTTTCATTGAAGAGGTTGGAGCCGGTAGGTCTCACCCCCCAAGAGTATGAGAAATTCAATGTACTCCAAAACATGGGCGCGTTGATAAATTGGCCCCTTATATTAGTAAGTAGAATAGACATGTGTCGGGAAAGACGTAAAAACTATTTTAACGGCCGAAACCTGATACAGAAACTCCCCTAGAGATATTACTTTATTTGGATTGGCCACCTTTTTGTAATGAGCCAATACTGTAGTTGGATATTGAGGGTTTCCTAAGAAAAATATTTTTTGATTTAGATAATTCAGAAACAAGAAATGATATGTTGTTACAGAACGGTCGAGACGTTAGAAAACCGTCCTTGAAAATAAAAATAAGTGATAAAGTTAGGAAGGTGGTTTTTAGTGAGAAGTTAAGATGTGTAATATATATGAGTTATTTTCCAAAGAGTTTTTTGTAATAAACTTTCCACAACCAAAAACAGGTGTTTTTCACTTAGTAGCGCTCAATGGGTCACCCCGGGAAATCTCCAGGAATTCATTTGGCAAGGAATAGGAAGTCAGAAAGCTGAAAAAGACCGAGAGGCAACTCCTAGAGCCAAAAAGAGGGAGCAGAATTTTGAAATGATTGATAAAGAATGGAAAAGGAGTATCAGTCAATCCATGGGAGTATAAGATGAGTAGAATCAGGTTCGTTTAGAAGTACAGCTGAGAAGATCGTTGATTGAAGTAGAATTTTAAAGTTGGAGATTTAACACAGACCTGAGGAAACCACAAGTAAAACAGTTAGAAAAAGGGAAGAAACAGTCGGCGTCACACTTATAGAACAGAGTCACTCCATTATGAGGAAAGCGACCCACAAGTGAGAGAAAATCTTTTAACAATGAGTAAAAAGGACATATACGAGAAAGGTTTATGTGGAACCCAAATGAGCTGGTTATCTGTTGAAGAAATTAGCATAGTTAGTTGACACGCTTGCACTCGATAACTATCCCGGAACTTCCACAAATAAGACCTTTTGTTTGATTATCGTGTGCCACCATCAAAGAATCATGCCTCCGAATTGTCCTAAGGGCCAAGGAAGCATAAAATAATACCAGTAACGAGTTAGTTAAACAGAATATCATCTGATAATTTTGACAGAACACATTGTCACTCTCGAGACAGTCCTAAAGAATTTCAGATAATCGAAATGCTCTCCAACTGTATTATTCCTGAATAAAAAAGGGAATTTGAGACGCCCAGATGAATCCAGAAATGAAGAGTGTGAGAGTTTGCCAAAAGATCTTAGATTAGGTAAAAAAGAGATTGAATACCGTACTTAATAATAAAGATAAGGGTCTCGATAAGTAATTTAGAGTCAGAAGCGGCTCGTGCCCTTTAATTCGGGGGATTTTTTGGATTTATATGACAATTTTATTGCGCAGACATTAATCCAGAACACTGCGATTAAAATTGATAATAAGGATAGTTATACTTAAGTATTTTAAAAGGCTTAAATTTAAGAAGATTGATGAAGAATAATTGACACGGAAGGAACAGGGGGCGCAATGCGTTTCGGTGTAAGCCACAACACCTTTCTAAACACGTGAGGAGAATGCATCCGGGCCACTAGGCATACTTCTCGACACTCATAGTCTTCAGATTCCCCAATACACCCGGTCCGTGCTGTGATATTACGATTAATCACACCCGCGAAAGAGCAATTAAGAAAATATACTTGATGTGGAGAAAGAAAAGCAAGTGAGGAGGCGGAATGCCGGTGTAACTCGTCAGGTAGAATTAGAATGTGAAAAAAGGAAAGAATGTCAATTTAAGGACACAGCCTGAAGAAATTAGCACCTTTATTAATCAAGTTGGTAGAAGATTACTACAGAACCTTCATGCAGCGTGAAATAAAGTGGAGGTAAAGTCCTCAGATCTTATAGACAAGTTTTTTGAATTAGAAGATGTTTTTGGCAAGAAGGCCAAAGAAATTTTTAAATCGTGGAAGGAGCCAAGTAAGGTTTGTCTGCACTTTCTTTTGTGGGAAAAAACAGCCCGGCTTAGCCTGTCGAAAATTGACCTCCTCAATCGATTTTCCTCGAGCCAGAATGGAAAAATTTTAGATTGACAGAGAGATGAAAAAGCCTGTGTGAAAAACGAAAGAGAAGTTTTACACATCTGCACCACTATTTCGCATGGAGAGTGCTCTCTCACTGAATTGGAGCAGAACACCCCAATTCGACCTATGTAAATATTTGTTGAGAGATAAAAAGAATTTATTAGTTTGTGCAAAGAATGGAGAAAATGAAACCCGCTCACCCTGTCGAGCCGAATCAAGGGCCACATTTGCTGTGAATATCAGGCCAATGGTGACCGAGCTTCCCCGAGGTCCATAATAATGTCAGATTAAGACTACGTAAGCATTAGTTTCGGTGCAAAATAGATAACGAATGCGCTCGCTCCACCCTAATGTTAGCCCGATGTTAAAAAGTGCCAAGAAGTACCGTTATATTTGGTGTTGGCAAATGGTAGCTGAGAACCATGGGGAAGAAGACAAAAGTTAAAAAGACTCATAGCTTGTGTTGGATCAGAATTACCTATTATGAGGGATAAAGATGAGGAGGGTTTAAAATTTTTTTTGTAATTTAATTTTCGATGAAAAGTAGTTGGGATTGCAAAGACATAAACCGGTTTTCACAACTAATGAAATATTGGTATATAAAAACAAATATTTGAAATTTCATTAA